>PVHY01017650.1:0-30920 GCA_004024945.1 Uropsilus gracilis
GAAATAGACCAGAAAGAAAAAGAGAAATACTGGATTATCTCACTTATATGAGGAATATAGGGAAAACAAACAAACAGAGAAGGAAAATTTAAAACTGTCAGCAGAACTGAAATATAAAGCAAGTTTGGGGAAGGGCAGAATTGGGGGTGGAATGGGCACAAAAGATTAAGATGATGATTCATGGGTGATAGGGTGGTGGGGCTGACAATGATGTAAAACAATAAATGTAAAAAGAAAAAGGAAATGTGGGCTTTGAGTCTTTGCTATGAATGCATCAATGGTATTTTTTTTAAAAGACAAGTTTGAAATGAAGTTTCTGTCCTTAACTAGTGGAGACATTGCCCCATACTGTTAAAAGAGACCCAACTTTAATCTTCCTTTCCCTTGACTGAATCTCAATGTTGCTTGAATAATGCTTTCTCTGGGTGACAAAAAAGTTTGTGAGCCATGGCTTGGTGGAAGGTGTTGCTCCAAGATGTGGGATTTTAGCACTACCCTTTCTGGTAGTGTTCAGATAGGTGTGTTGGCAGGTAGTTTAGAGCATCTCTAAGCTAGCTTTCCTCAAGCACAACATTAATCTGAACACACTGATTATATCAGTTATGCTATAAACAATTTAAGAAGTCAGATTGACCCATGGGGCAAATAGCTGAATGTATAAATTAGATATCCTACTTCAAGGCATGACACCATTGAATGGCATTTTGAGACTGGAGGAGGTAGGAGGACTGAATGGTGGGATTATGCAGGTGGATCTAGTTGCAACTCTTCCTCTTCTTTTGGTGGTAAAAAGATTTTCTTCTAAAATGTTTCTCTTTAATGACTGATGGTATAGCTTCACTTTTAGTCCAAAGCTAGAATGGAGCCACTGAAGAGTTTGACTTACTTATGTATTCATGGACTCTGGGGAGGGGACGGCCTTGACTTTAACATTTTTACTTGTGTGACATTGTGAAATTGCTGTGTCTGTTTCTAGATCTGTAAACTGAAAATGGTAATAGCAAGTATAATGAAACTGTTGAAGGGAATAAATGACACAGCATATATAACAGATCTAGAATAATGTTTAGGAACACAAAATAATTATAATTATTATCATGGTAGTGGGCTTGATAAGTCTTTGTGTGTATATTATGTGTATATTATTTACCTCTTAATTTAAAAGAATATGATGCTTAAAATTCTCAAATAGATCCTCTGTACAAACTACCTGTAGCCTCTAGCATGAAAGTCTGCATTCTGTGTACAGAATACATAGTGAATGAAATGCTTTTATAATAATCCGATAATTTTCCTTGAGCAATGACAGAATTTTAAAACCTTTCCCTAGGAGAGATTTTGATAAGAGCTTTAGGTTGATTACTTTTTATAGCCCATGTCCTGTTTGGCCGATAAGCTCCCAATCTCTGCAATTCACATTGTTTTTATCTTCCCTGGCTGTCCCCATCTTGTCACTGTCATCTTTTCCGTTGTCAGAATGAAATTGAGGGAAGACAGAGGAGTGTGCGGCATTGGGAAGGGGTGGCTAACTGCCCAGGCAAGGGTGACAGGTCAGTGCTTCCTCGAAAATGGGCTTGGGGATTAAGCAGGTAATCTCCAGGAGACAGGTCTTTTTTTTTTTTTTTTTCCCTAATCTAATACACTAAGCATGGTTCTCACATCATGCTGAAGCTCCAAGTATCCATTCCCTCTGCCCTGGGCTGATGAAATTCTGACTTCTATAGCACCTGCTTCAGTTCAACATGCTCCCTGATTCCATTGTCATTTATTAGAAACCAACTTGCTTAGAGAATTACAGACTTTCATAAATTCCAAGTGGCAAGGGGCCTCAAAAACATACGGTTCAGGGAGCCATGGCCATTAGAAGAGGAGAGGCTTTCAGGTTATTCGACAGCTTAGAATTGTTATCAAAATGTGAAGAAAATAGGTTAAATTTGGTTGTTTTTTGCCTTTCACTCAAAGGAGAGCTTGTAGCCTTGAAATGTTAGCAAAGAACAGATGGCTCTCGCATTTGCAAGTATATCTGTTGTGTGGCTAGGGCACTTAACACTGTAAAAAGGGCTAGGAGTCTTCGTAACTAGTGTTCCTCTTCTTAGTGAGTCTTTCTCTTTCTCTGTACCTGATTGCCTCTGTATATTGTCCCATCTCAGAATAAAAGCACACTGGATATTTTAAAGGGTCCAAGAATCTCGCGTTTACTGCATTTGACAATGAACCTACCTGACTTGGCATGGTATCAGGCACAAGGCTATATGCATGGCTTCCTCTCAGGCAGTCTTAGACATTTTGCAGTGGGTCCTTGAGTTATTTCTAATTGCATAGACAGATTTATGTTTTATCTGTTAGTAATTTCTGGGTCTCTTTTTCCCATAGTGTGAGTTCAGGTCCCAATAAAAAAACTCCTTTTACTGGGAAAACCTTGATTTCAGAGGACTCTATCATGTACTGTTAGGGAATCAAAGAATTATGGTAGGGCCCCACTGGAAAGTCTGGAAAACTATTATGGATACAACAGAAAGTGTCAAACAGAACCTGCTTGTCATTGAAGATAGTAGTAGCTACTAGTTTGTACAGCATATACTTCAAGTCTTCTATTAATTCTTATAGTGTGGAGCCCTGGGATCTGAAAATTATGTTTCCAAGACCACTGTATGACTGGGGCCTACATAGTACTCTGTTTATTCTTTGAGGTATACCCATACAAGGTTGAACTGCTAAGCTTCTATTGTTCTGCTGGCAAGTACAGTCACAGAGGTGCTGGATTTTTGTGTGTGTGGCTATAGTAGAGGTTTCTAGTGTGACAGAATTTATACCACAGAAAAGGGTGTGACATTCTGAGGCCTGCATATGTGTGTGTGTGTGTGTGTGTGTGTGTATGTGTGTGTTGGTAATTTCTCTTCTTTCAGCAGATGTTCTGTTTCTACCATTTTCTGATGCTAGCAGGGTAGCAACTCTCCTGGAAGCTCAGTTCTGCTGTACAACTCTGAGACTAAATCCTGGAATCTCAACTTGAATCTGTTTCTGTTCTTTTTCTATATATATAAATACATGCATTTGTTTAGTTTCTTACATCAGCATTCATTTTTTGGCTAGTATTTGATTTCTTTTCTCAGTTGTAACTCCCATAATTCTCCTACCACTACAGCATCTGTGATTCATCTCTCCCATTACTTTTGTTCTCTCCTCACCTATTCTGATCTTCCCTCTTCCCTGAGGGCATATGAGATATTCCTCAGATCTATGGTCCATTTGCAAGTTTTGTCTTTTCCTGATCCTTTACTCAGTTTCTCTATATTTCACATATTAGTGAAACCATTTGATATTTTTTCTTTTCTTTCTGACTTATTTGGCTTAGTCTGATCCCTTCTAGCTCCATCCACACTGTTGGTTACTTCTTTTTTTTTAATATAAAATATTGATTTTTATTGAGCACTGGTCATATTTCAGAAACAAATCCTATAATGTGCTTCGTAGTACTCATTTTACCTATAAGAACTCAAGACACAAAATAAGTTCAAACATACAATTGTATGATTTTTACTCAGTTTATAATTTTTTAAAAAGGATTTTGCCTATTTATATAAGATAATAGAAATCATTACTTTTATTTTTATCTTACTGATTTTTTTTGAAATGGTTTTTTATTTGGTATTTTTTAAAATTGATTGCACGTTATATATATAAAACATCATTATATATATATATATACCCCAGAGTTCTCCCACCACCTTGCTACCCATGAACCTTATCTTAATCTCTGGTGTCCATTCCTTCCCTCATTTTACCCCCTCCCCTTCTCTTGCTCTATGCTTTAGTTCTACTGACAGTTTTAAATTTTACTTGTCCTTTTCTTTATTTGTTTTCCCTATATCTCACATATAGATGAGATCATCCAGTATTTCTCTTTATCTTTCTTGCTTATTTCTGCTAACATGATTACTTCTAGGTTCATCCATGTTATCACAACTACATAAAATTTGTCTTTTCTGGTTGATGAATAATATTCCATTATGTACATAAACCACAATTTTATGATCCATTTATTTGTTTGGGCAGTGGGTTGTTTCCATATTCTGACTATTGCAAATATGTGCTGCAATAAACATCCGAGTACAGTTGTCCTCTTGAACTAGTGTTATAAGTAGATTCCCAGAAGTGGGATTGCTGGATTGAATAGCAGTTCCGTTTTCAGTAGTTTGAAGGTTCTCCACATAGTTTTCCATAGTGGATGGATCAGCTTGCATTCCCACCAGCAGTATATATAAGTGTTCCTTTCTCTTCACATTGTCAGTTTCTTTACCTCTCAGTCTTTCTTACGAATTAGAGGTCAGCAAACATTTTTTTCTATAAGGGACTTGATAGTAAATGTTTTAGGCTTGGTGAACCATATGATTCCCTTGAAATGATTCAACTCTGTCACTGTAGAATGAATGCAGTCTTAAACAATATAGACAAAAATGTATACATGACCAAGTTCCAGACAAACTTTATTTCTAAAAGCAGACAATGGTTTGGATTTGGCCCTTGGATTGTTTGATGACCCATGTGAAATATACTCCTTTTTACTTAAACTAACTAGAGATGATTCTCCTTTCTTCCACTGATACTTGACTACACTGAGATGTCCCAATTTGAGAGTGGCTGGAACATGAGAAAAGTGGGGGGTTGGAGGGTTTGTATCCCAGGTCTCTGTTTAGACAGCATAAGAAGAAGTCTAACATGAATATTCTTAGCTGTATATTTATCAATAATCTCTTCCTTTTGTGCTGTGCTTTCAGTTTGCAAAGTGACCTTACAAGCAATATCTCATCACACTCTCTGAGGGATAAGAAGGGGGTATAGTTGGGAAATCTTAAAAACAAGTTAGAATTTTCTCAAGGTCATAGCATTTGTGAGTAAGAGACGCAAACTTGAAAATGAGCCGTCTGTCTCCCACGCCAGTATTTCTTGGAGGGCTCCATTATGGTCGCGGGCTCTGGGAACTGAAGCTAGAGTAACTGCGAAAGAACAGTCTGACAACATTTGAGATTCATTGGTGGAAGTCCCAAGAGCATTAAGGAACTTAGTTTAGAAAGATCTGGGAGGACCTGTCTACAGTATTTTCCTCAATGTGTGAGCTGTGGACCAGTCATACTGGAAGCTTCTCATAAATTCAGAGTCTCAGGTTTTACCCTGGGTCTAAAACTTAGTTTTTTAACAAGACCACCAGTTTGAACGGATATGTAAAGTAAAGGTTGTGAAGTATGAAAAGATTATCTTCAGAAAGAGGTATGTTCAATTACAATCAAATTGTCAAGGCTCAAGCAACACAGCTTACATAGAAGAGTCAGAGGTAAAAAGTTATACTTTGAATAATGAAGGCTGATAGGAAAATGTTATCATTATGCTATTTGGCAGGAGATCAAGGTATACCTGAAATTTCCCTCATGGATCATTTCTTCTCATTAATTTTACAATGGGAGATTCATGCCAAAAGGAGAAATATCAAAGCAAAATAAACCACAAGGGACCCAGAGGTCAAAAGTGGAGGACTATGGGCACATTGATGATGGGGATAAAGAGGTGTGATCATGTTCCCCTAAATCATAGTGCTGTAAGTCAATTTTATGCCAATAAAAAATAAAGTAACAGTAAAAAAGCAAAAAAAATTGAAGTCGGTACATTTCATATCATTTTGCATTTTCTCATTTAATATTACCCCACCTGTCAAATAGTGCTATTCTTTTGTTTTCCATAGCATCTTCTTGAACACCATCCTATCTTCCAGAGCTTGGGACACTGTTCTAAGTTTTTTATGCATATAACTGACTCAGTCTTCCCTCTAATGATATGAAGTAGCTTTGTTTTCTACTAAGGAAGACAGGCATAGAGAACTTGTAATTTGTCAAAGATACAAACTAGTATGTGGGTCAGCTGGAATTCAAACTCAAAAAATCAGCCTTCAGACTACATGCTAGTAATCACTACATAGTACCATTTTACTGAACAAGATGCCAACTTGTCCAAGATCATACAGTCACCAAGTGACAGAGATTAAGATTTATAGCACAATCTCGCTCTGGATCCTAACCATAATACAGTGTTCTCAGCAGGATCGGATCCCTAGTATCCCTGCTAGATTTCCTAAATCCTTGACTGTATGTGTGAACATGTTAAAACATGTATAATTAATACATATACATGACATGCTGAGAGTTTTAGAAAGATACATACCTATCTTTTCTTTTTAGATCACAGATTATCTGTTGCACAGATTATCTATTGCACAGTTCTGGTCAAACAAGAGGGTACTGCATTGCTCTGCCTCTGTGTAGGTAGATATATTTATAGTTGCTACCGGATTGTTACTTTCCTAAAGACATGCTTTGTGTCTCATTCACCTCAATGTCCAGTCCCCCGTGGCTAGTTCTGGACTATCCTCACGGTAGATGAATGCCTCTAGAGAAATGTTTGTGGTTTGAACTGAACTGAGTGCTCCCCAGGGGCCATTACTCTGGGACAATGACTCTCAAATGTTAGCATCCATCAGCATCACCTGTAAGATTTATTGAAGTACAGATGACTGCCACCCCTCTCCTGCATTTCTAGCTTAGTAAGACCTGAGAATTTTCATCTCTTGCAGGCTCCTAGGACTTGCTGATGCTGCTGGGCCACTCTGAGAACCACTGGTCTGGGGAGTTTTAAAGAGGAGAAAGGGTTGAGCTGGGTTTTATGATATTCACAGGGGACACAGGGAAGAATGTTATCATTTTACTGTTTGAAGTTCACATTTTAAGAGATGAGTCACCATAATGTCTTCATGAGTACATGACCCTGTGAATTAAAATGAGAAAATATGACATTTGATAATACATGTTTTGAAACAACGTGCCTTTAATTTCACCTTATTCATTAATGTGGAGAAGTGCCAGAAGCAGGCTTCAGCTATCATCAACTAATTGGGAGTGCCTGGTCAGTCTTTCCACTTTCTAACAATGCATCATTGTTAAGGATTCATCAGTACAGTGCAGAATGATATTGCTTGGTATTGATTTGACTGTAACACATTTCATTGAGTCATATTTTGGTTTCAAATCAACAAAGAAAATATTATCTAAAATAGAAACAGATAAAATGAATGGGTAAAAACTGGTTACATGATATGTTTCACTGTTACTGTTTCCTAGCAATGCACAGCTGAGACAGCTGGTGGCTGAACCCAATAGTGTGTGCAGAGGCCAAACCAGCATAGCATCTAGGAAGGATTTCTAATTCTCATATCCTCTTTGGTCAACATTTTACTTCAGCAGGAGAGAAAGGATTCTTGTCGGGGAGAAAGGTAGATTGTCCCAGGAACCACATTCAGAGAATTTATATATGAACTGGGGCAAGGTAGAGGTGGAGGACCAGGTTGGAGGGAGGCCTAGGAAAGTGAACATAAGAAGGAATGGAGCAGAAACGGTGGGTGTAAGTGATTACTACTCATCCCTAGTCAACCCTCCTATCTCTCAAAACTATAAACATTCCTGTTGTTGTTTAACAGATCACATTAGGATCCACATATTTGCTCATTTGTCTCTCTTGTCTCACCCTGAGTTCCTTGAGGAACTTGGTCTTATTCACTCCTAAATCTCTAGCATCAAATGTAATTCCTCAAGCATGAGCTCTCAATGTATATTTGTTCACTTTAATTTGAATTGTCAAAGAGAAGGGTTACCCCTACTCTGTGTGACTCCCTTAAACAGAACTGGACCGGGGTAGCTATGGAAAGGGAAATATATTATCACTTTTTTCATCTCTATTTATATGTGGGTAATAATGTAACTTGTGGAGAGCAAATGAAGTAATTATGTAAAATGCTTAACACCCTGTCTGAGACCTTAGACTCAGAGTTTTTATTATTATTACCTTTATCAAGCAGTCCTTCTAAGTTCTATGCTGCATATTTTCATGGGTACCATGGTTTCAGTTTGAAGTCCCTTCCTCCCATTATCACCTTCTTCCTCATTCTTGTTTCTCATTTCAACAATTACTCATCTTGTCTTTCCACACATCTATTCACTCATCTACCTGGCTCTTGTATGTTCATTTGCTCATCCTTTTACCTACTCTCCCTTTCATTCACATTTATATTACTTATTTCTTAAGCATCCATTGATCCTCAAGTGGGTAGCAGTGGTGGAAAGTGCCTGGATGTGTCATTTACTTCCTATCACTTGTATCTTTGAATGGAGCTGGCTATCACAGGTCCAGTGGAGACACTGGTATTGGTGTTTTGTATAGCTGCAAGGTGGAATATTTTCTCTGCTCAAATGACCTCTCCTGGGTACTTCTGAGGGACATTGAGGTCTGCCATCCCCATTACAGCACTCTGGGAAGCCACTCGAAGCAACAGTATCTGAGAGGCAATGTGCACATTTGCAATTAGATGGTATTATTCATTGCAGTAATATTTTATTTAAAGAAACCAATAAAGCAGATGGAGACTGCTGATGACGTGACTGTTTTAGCTGGCATGTTTGCTCAACAACTGGCACAAGGAGAGAGGTGCAGAAGAGCAGATGAGATGGAGAACACCAATTATTTTAATTTTCTTGAAGAGGGGATCTGAAACCATAGTTTTAACCTTCACGAATCAGAAAATTATCTGGACTCCAGGAAATTCAAGATGATCAAGAGACACTTGATAGAGCAGGGAAAAATAGACTGTAGCTCTTATATTTGACTTTCACATGCAGCTGAACTAATTGATGTGAACCATGTAGAGGACGAGGAGTGAAATTGACCTGCTGGTACAAAGAGCATGGGTTTGGTGCTATGCAGATCAAAGCTAAAATCTATGCTATGCTACCTTCTCACTGTGTGTTCTCAGGCAAGTTATTTAGCCTCTCTGAACTTCAATTTCCTTATAGGTAAATTGGCAATAACGATACCATTAAATGATTCAAAGGACATTAAAATGATATGTTGATAAAGCAGTTGGCAGGAACTAGAAGCTGCGCAACACATACTGGTTCTAATACCAGGTCAGGTGACAACTGGAACAATCCTGTTGCTTCTGCATAAATATTATAATTGTTTAGAGTATGCTCTGAAGTATGGGTAGCATGATGAAGAATTGCATTCTTTCTTGTGTATAGTTGAGATGAAGAACAGAATTTTGAGAACAATGTGAAGATGTGAATAATGTGAATAATGTGAAGAACAGAATTTTGAGAAGGTGGTAGCGGGGTCCTCAAATATTGAGTAGTATTGGGTGGAGAGGGTATCGACTCATTACGTACTTCTAAAATATTGATGATTGAAAACTATGGGAATATAGATTTTACGTTTCAAGTATGGGGGACTTGTCTTCCTAACAATGAGTTCAACTAAAAGGAAAGGGATGGCTGGGAAGAGAAGAATGAGTTAGGCCTTGAAAGTTCAGGTGTTTCCCAGAGAGGCTGGGATGTTGGTGGTATTGGAGATTTGTCTTCCCAGGAGGAGGAACATCAGGTGAAAAGGCATAGGTGGGTGAGACTTCCTAATGTCTATGGGGAACCCTGACTGTGAGCAAATTCTGGAACTTGGATTTGGTGGAGGTTGGCTCTAGGAGGAAACTATAAGAGAGAGGTAGGGGTCATGGCAGACTTCGAGACTTTTCTGAGGTACTGAAGGTTTCAGGAGAATGATGTAGAAATCAGATTTACTTATCATAAGATAACAGTAATGACAAAGAGGGCAGGACCACATTTGCTTTCAACTCTGTCTTTCAGAGCAAGTCACTTCAAGTATCCAGGCACACATGTAAAGTGGAAGTAAATATCCTGCCTTGCTTTCCTCTTGGGTTTATCTGAAGACAGAAAGCATCAAGGATGTGGACACTCATACAAGAAAGCTACAAAATGACCTATTCAGTTAAACAGCATTTGTTATATTGTGATTCTTCTCCATCCTCAGGGAAATGAAGAGTGTGGCAATGGGTCCAGACTATGTCTTCCTTTGAGATTGTGATTGCTTTTCTTCAGTTGTTTGTTTGCTTTTTTTTTTTTTTTTTTTTTTTTTTTTTTTTTTTTTTTTTTTTTTTTTTTTTTTTTTTTTTTTTTTGCTTTAGTTGTGTTCAAAATATTATAACATTGCCCTGCATTCTCCTCTCACTTTGTAGGGTCAAAAAGGGAAAAAATACGGTCGGGCATGGTGGCACATGCCTGTAAATGGTAACCTAGGAAGCCGTGGTGGGGACCAGGGATCATGGTTTGAGTCCCGCTTGGGGCAAGGTAGCAAGACCTAGTTGCAAATAAAATAGCTGGGCATGGTGGCGCATGCCTGTAATCCCTGTTACCTGGGAAGCTGAGACTGGGGATTGCTTGAGTCTGTGGTATCCAAGTCAACGCGAGCCTGCGGTTCCACAGACAAAAATAGTGCCTTAGGGTGTCTGTGCTGTGTGTATTGTGCAGTACACACACAAGAGTCTCCTGTATCCACACCTCCACTAGAATATCAACCTTATGATGTCATCAATCAAGACCTGAGAAAGACCAGAAATATGCTGTGGTTCCTACCTCCTTACCACAAGCTGGGGATCAAATTCCCAACCAGTAAGATGACAATAGCAATGATAAATTGAAACTTAATATACCTGATGTAGAGCATATTCAATAGAAAAGAGCAAATAAAAATAACTGATAGGAAGCTTTTAAGATACTATACATGTGAACACACACACGTATGTTTAATTAACTGTCATGAATATATACACATTATATAGTCAAGGATTTTTTTCTATTTGAAGTTAAATCAAAATTTAAAAAAAAAGAAAAATAACACTGGATGAGCATGAGATCAACATGTAACAAAAATGCATGTTTCCTAGACACTGAGACTGGATTCAAATGTTGCATTTAGAATGTTCTCCAACCCAGAGTGCCATTTTATCAGATTAAGCTATAAAAGCCTTTTGAGGCACAACCTCAATAAAGGCATAGAAGTAGTCCCCACAACTTCAGAAATACCAGCACAACTCCAACAGTGGGTCCTGGTGTCTGGGTCAGCTTCTAATGCCTATTCACAGCTCAGTCATCTTGTTCATCCCTTACTTGATTGCCACTGGTGTGAAACTGAAGACAGCATTTGTCTCCTCTCTCCAGTATTTAGAAATAAAGCTTGATATGCCATTTTTCCATTAAAATGTTTCCTTATCTCTCTGAATGAGGTTCCTGGGTGACCCCTAGTAGGCAGAGGTCTGGTCTCTTTGGACTCTGAGTGGCTGTGGGGTAGAGAGAGGGGTACCTCTGAGGGTTAGATTAATTGCTTACTAAAAATGAATTTCAAGGTATCCCCAACTCCAGCTTATAGGGATAGATTTTGAGGAGTTCCCAACATCAAGTTATATAAGTTTTGACCATTTCTGAAGGCATTTTCTTTTGCACAGTTCTGAATTTGATAGAATTTACTGGACTTACAGTGTTTGCTTCAACAGCATACAGTAACAATAACACATAGTTGCATGATTTTGGTGTTTAAAGTTGGAACAACACTTGGAGTTTGAGACTGATCTCTCCTATTCATGGTCCTGAGAAATTCTCTTTGCATCTTTATGTCTCATTTTCTACATCTTAGAAATGGGAAGATGGGCACCATATGGTTTCACTCATATATGGCATATAAAGACACAAAGAATGAGTAAATTAAATCAAATAAAAATAATTTTTTAGAAGATAAGATCAAGTTAGTAGTTACCAGAAGAAAAGGGGTGGGAGATTTATAAATGGAGGCAATTGTATGCTGAATGATAGAATTAGAGTTAGAATTTTAGAGTTGGATTTAATATAGTATATGCAGATGATGGCTTAGAATTTTAGAGCTGAATTTAATGTAGTATAGGTAGACACTGATTTATACCTGAAATTTATATAATGTCATAATACAATGTTACTTGAATTAAACAAAGAGAGAAATGGAAATGTTAGCACCCACTTTCCAGATACAATTTGTGAAGGGGAGTATAATTTTCTTAAAAACTCATTTTAGTGTCATATTTCCAAATAGCATTACAAATAACTGACAGGCAATTTAAGTCTTTACCACATATTTGCTCAATAAATTAAGTATAGAATATATTCATACCATCCCACAATGAAAACAATGCTTTCTCCATCATCTGTTTCTCAGCACCTTTCAAGTCTTGCAGATGTCCCTTCTGGAAGCAGTTGTGCCCTGATTGAGTCTTAACAACTGGTTTAATGGTTGTCCTTTCCGCCCATTCTTGCCTCCCTTGACTATTCAAAAATGCGGACCTCATGTTGCAAACCAGAAACCTCAGGAGAGGAGAGGGTGTATGGCAAAACTTGCAAACGCTTATAACTAAGTAATGGGATGGAGAGTAGGGAATCTGCTACCAGAATTGAAAGATCGGAACAAAGACAGAGAAACACCACTTTATAAGGAAAACACTCAGTGGCTATATATACCAGCCCTCGCTTCTTTCCCACTCGGTCAGAAAATTGTTTAAGCGGAAGACAAGAGGGCCAGAGGGAAATCTTTCTACTAGGAGGTGATAGCTTAGTCCAAGAGCAGGCAGAGATAATCATCCACAAGGACCTTTGTATAGGTTTTCTGGGAGGGACCACATTGGAAAGGAGCTGGGGGAGGGAAGGAGGTGTGGTAGAGGTTGGCCAGTGAGCGTCTTCCCTCATCAGAAGACTGAACACTAGAAAGGTTTCCTGGCCTGTAGATCCTCTGAAGATCTCTCACCTGTGCCCAAAAGAGAGATGGGGTATGGGCACTGTGCAGTGAACATTGTGCTTAATCTGAAAAACTCAAAGCAGAGATGGTCATAAGTTATCCAGCAAGTCGATAAAACTGTTGCAGTCCATCTTTCATTCTTTAAGTTACAGGTATACTGACCTCCTCCATCCCTCAATGATGAATCACTTAGGCAGAAGACCTGCTGGCTTTTTAGGAGAGAAGATGGAGGAGTAATAGGTAGGATATGAGAGTCAGGTTTCAAATGCATTGGGTGTTTTAGACCCCAAAACAACCTGAAAAATATGGAATCTGCCAAAAGTGTCATTAGGGGGTGGCAAAGAGATATTTGACAACATGGATGAGGGCGGTGATTAGAGGAAAAATAAAACCTGTTTGTATCTGTGCCCTGCTGAGTTTATACTGTTCAATAAACCAGTTGTGGTTGATGAATTTTATTTATCCCCAATACAACAAATTAGATGAAAGTGTTCTCTAAACTGTAATGCACCATGCAAACAGTAGTTTTGATTAATAATCATTATAAAAGGAGTAGAGAATAATGTGGTTTTTTTATTTCTATCTATATTATTTCAGAAATCTGAAATATAATTCATGGTCTGGAGTAAGAGAGAAGCAGTGTTTTAAAATACCTAATACATGGCTGTGGGGTAGGAGGGTCAGAAGTTCAATTTGACTGAGGGAAGGGATGTCCAAGTTCACACCCTTCCTAATGGCACCCTCATTTCTGCAGACACACAGGGCCTGTTGACCATCTCTTATTTTCTTATTCCTGATCCTGCACATCAGCCAAATTTTATAAGTATATTCCTAAAATGCCGCCATTATCAACCTTCTCTCTCCACTTCTATTTAGATCACAAAACCCCCCAGTGAGTGTAAGAGGCTATTTATACCTCACACCATGCACACCGCCCAGTGTCCCATGAGGCAGGGACCCTATAATCCCCACTATATAAAGGAGGAGGCTGAAGTTTGTCGAGGGAAATCACTCATTAAGCTAACATGAGTAGGGGATGGCACACGAGGTTCCTGACTTGAAAACCCCACTTTAGCCTAAGTTGCTCTGGACATTCTGTCCATTTTCACCCACCCAGCACATTGCTATTGGGGTTCTTTCTGATTCTGCTGGTGTCTTGTCTTGATTAAAGCCCCTCAAGCACTCTTACGGAAATCCCACACTTTCTACTTGGTGGGCTAGAGGGTCCAACACTGATTTCAGCCCTTCTTGGATTCCATAACTCAGAGTTAAGAACCACATGTTAGTCTATGAGAGCCCTTGATTTCCTCCCCACTTGTCCTCTCCTGGTTCCTGATGGATCTTGGCCAGCCTTCTCCAAGTAGTAGAGATTTATTATTTAAACACTGCTGGCCTATGTAGCTACTTCAGTTCTCCAGCTATAGGTGGACAGGTGTTATTGTTAAGCCCTAGAAAAAGAGATCTATAGTCTCAAGTACAAGTTCAGCATGTTGCTACCTATAGGAATTAGGGGCATTTAGTTAACCTCCTGTGAGTTTTACTCTTCTCATCTGTAAAGGATTTACCCAGTGGATGTTGGTAAAGTGCTTTACACTGTGCCTGGATCATCCAAAACCCTTCATTAATTTTTTCAATACCTATGGAGCATATCTCACCTACTCTATGCTAGGTTCTCTGGATATAATGCTGAATGCTTGACTAGTCCTGCTTAAGGCAGTGTACAATTCAATTGGAGTGAGAGATTAACAAAACAAACTTCACAATTTGGGATGCCTTAGGAGAATGCTTCCTGAGATATGGCTTAGTGGAGTAGGGTTAGGGCTGTTTTTAGACAGTGCAACCCATAGAGTAGGTGTTATAGCCTTATTTTACAATTGAGGAAATTGAGACCTGCAGTAATTAAGAGATTATCTTAGGATCACACAGTCAGTTGGGAGTAGAGACAAGTCTGGAACCAGATTATTTTAATTTCAAATACTAAGTCCTTTCTTCCATACCAGATTACAAAGAATTGATACTGGTAGGTGTAAATATGGTTGCTCTGAGAGGGTCCTTCTGGACTCTCACTCTCAAATGACAGAGTGACTAAATGAATGAAATATTTTGGAGTGCTAGTCAATGTCTTCTGAATAAATGGAATAGTTCTGCTTTTGTAACTTGATACCAAGGGTTAAAATAAAGACATTATGTTTTTTCTACCTCTCCACTGTTTAGCCCCAGGTGAAGGACAGCAATATTACTATTATCAATTTCATACTTGGGAAGTCATATGAAATATCTTTTTATAAATAAATACTGTGTCATTGAGAATCATTGCTCTCAGGGATCAGCTGCCACAGATGACTCAGGAAGACCCCCAGATCTCTAGAGCAGGGGAGAAAAGGTGTGGATGACAGCTGCTGTTTACCTTGAATGCTGCTAGTTCTCCACACAACCCACAAAGTTCTTTTTTTTTCATAATTAAATTTATTTTCTTACATCATTGTTAGCTTTTGCACAGTATTTGATTTCTCCCCCCAGGTATAGTTCTTGTAGTTCTCCCACCATCACAGCACCTATGACCCAATGACTATAGTCTATTGTGTTCTTCTCTCTCTTGGTTAGCCTCTCTCCTTCCCCTATTGTATGCCTTAATATATATGGTTAGCTTGCAAGTTTTATCTTTTTCCTGATACTTTGCTTGGTTTCCCTATATTATACCTGTAAGTGAAATCATTCAATGCTTCCTTTTTCTCTTCTGACTGACTTTGCTTAGCTTAATCCCTTCCAGCTCTATCCATGTCTCAGCAAATGTCATGAGTTTATCTTCTTTTTAACCACTGAGTAGTATTCCATTGTGTATGTATATATCATAATATGTTTTTGGTGATTTAGATTGTTTTCATATCTTAGCGATAAATAGTGCTGTAATAAACATAAGAATGCTGGTTTCCTTTCAAATTACTGTTTTTGTATCCTTTGGTAGATTTATAGAAGTAGAATCACTGGATCATATGGCAAATTCATTTTTAATGTTTTGAGGAACCTCCATACAGCTTTTCATAGTGGCTAAACCAGTTTAAATTCCCACCAGATGTATAAGAGAGTATCTTTTCCTCCAAGTCCTTGTCAGCATTTGTTGTTTCCCGTTTTTTAAAATTTGGGCCATTCTCACTGATGTGAGGCAGCATCTTATTGTGGTTTTGATTTGCATTTTCCCCAGGACCTTCTCATTGACATAATGTGTATAGCTTCCTTTTAAGGAAATGTAGTGTTTTAGAATTTACAATGAGCTTTCATGCGCATTATCTTAGCTGATACCAACAAAGACTCCTTAGAAACAAACTAAAGAAGCAGGATCCTCTATGATTTAAAGAAGAAACTGAGGATAGACCCTCAATTTCTTCATTGTGTGTAGTTGTAGTTGGAGAGCATAATTTCTTGTATCCACTAAGAGCTGCGCCTATCCTCACTAGGCATGATAGCTGCAGTGATTAACTTTTCCTTGAACAGATTCCACTTAGCTGCTTAGTTCTTTGGAAGAAGCATAAGTAGGCAAGCTCCCTTGCTCTGGGCTGAGTGTGCTTTTATTTCAGAAGAATTAATGTAATATAATGCTACTTGTTTTTTTTTTTTTTTTTCTTTTGTTTCCCTTGCTGCTGGAGTTGAGTCCCCAAAGATATCACTGAAGCCAATTTTGTGGAATGTTTTTCCTATGTTTTATTTTATATACAGTGAAAGGAATATCAACAAAACAAAACAAAAACAAAAAACAAACACCCAAAAGACACCTTAATGAGTGGAAGAAAATATTTGCACACTAGGCACCTCATAATGGGCTAATGATATCCAACAGGCATCACAACAAAAAGCAAAAATTTTCCAATTAAAACTGGGCAGAGGAACTAAATAGTCACATCTCTAAAGAAGACATACAGATGGCCAACAGGCACATGAAAAAAAGCTTATTTTCACTTCTCATCAGGAAATACAAATCTAAACTATATTGAGGTACCACCTCTCACCAGTGAGAATGACCCATATCAAAAAGATCAGAAACAACAATTGCTGGGGAGGGTGTGAGAAAGTAGAACACCTGTACACTGTTGATGGGAATGTAGACTGGTCCAACTCCTATGGGGCATAGAGGTTTCTCAAAATTTAGAAAATAGACCAGAAATCTCACTTCTAGCTCTCTACCCTAAAGATGAAAAAAGCACTAATTTGAGGGGATATGTGTGCTATTTACAATAGCCAAGTATGGAAACAATGTAAGGGCATAATGACAAATGAATAGATTAAGAAAACATGGTATATATACAAAAAGGAATACTACTCAGCTATTTAAAAGGAAAAATCTTGTCATTTGTGACAACATGGATTGAACTGGAGTAGGTTATGCTTAGTGAAATAAATTAGAAAGAGAAAGATATGCAATGATTTCACTCATATGTAAAATATAGAGAGACAAAAGTACAGAAAAACACAACCAAAACAAATCCTAGAAATGACAGTAGAACTGAAATGATCAGCGTGGGGACATTGGGGGAAATGGTTGAAGAAAGGGTTGAGAGGACCAAACAGAATATGGTGGAGGATTATGGGTACTTTAGTGGTATTCATAACCAACAGTGTTGTAACATACATTTACCCCCAAATTATATACAATGCTGTTAAATCAGTTACCTCAATAAAAGTAATACAATTAAAAAAAAAATTGAGTGAGAATTTGGCATCTGAACCCAGAAAATAAAAGTCACCAGACTGCAGGATCAGAGTACACTGTGTTTCAAAAAATGTAACTTGAAATGTGCAAAAATCCTTATGCCTCTGCCTGGCAAAGTAGCTTTCTTACAGAGCAAAGGGTCTGTCTTTTCTAGTGGGGGATGTGGTTTCCCTTGGAAACGATTGTTTCCAAACATCTTGGCATTTGTTACAGCTACAATTCCACAAGAACCCAACAACCAGCTCTCTCTGAACAAAATACAGGTAGATGGCTATAACAGAAAGAGCTCTGAAGCAGAGTCAGAGAACCTGGTTCCATCTTCAACCAAAGTATGTTTGGTATCTTTCCCTCCCAGAGCACTTTCTTCATTTGTAGCCCAGTGACTTCTCTAGTGGTCTATGATTCAGCACCTTCTGCCTTTATTTTTAGCCCTGCTTCTCTTGGTTGTGATTTCCAGACCTAAATCCATTTAGTCAAATATGTTTATCTGAGCTACACAGAAGCTGGCCTCTCGTGGTTCTTGTGTCTTGTGGTTCTTGTGCCTGAACTTAACTGCCACGTGTCATGGGGATATTTAGTTCTGATGCCCTTGAGTTACCAGTTGAAGATTTCTTATAGATCAATGGCTTTTCTAACAGGAAGTCACAAGCCCTCTCACACAGAAGGTTAGTATCACTCCTTATTGCTCCAGACTCTTGTCTTACATGAATGATCAAATTCAGCTACCACAAACCATCTGTATGGTCAGTTAGTCAGTCTATCTGCTGTCTATTTTCTCTCTCTCACTCCTCCCCTCCACCACCCCAGAAATCTGGCACTTAGCTCAGAGCAATGATTAACTTCAGGAATACAGATTCCTGCTGCTAGGAGGTTAATTAAAATTCCAGGGCCTGAGGTGGCTTTGTTTTCCCTGCTGGTAGGAGAAGGATCTAAATGTAATCAATCCTGTCACTCTTCCACTTTTCCCTTAGCTCTCTCTGACTTAAAAGATAGATTAAGATGAAAAGAAAGGGATAACTGAATAAATCGGTAAAGTTTGGAGATGAAGAGAGAGATAAAGACTGCAGAGAGTGCCTCCGTGGACCTGTATAGGAGTTGGGGTAGCATTATTTAGGAAATACCTGGTTTTGATGAGCAAGACTTTGAAAACTATTCATGTCAGTTGATTCATTACTTCCACTTGCTCAAGTCTGATCAAAAGACCTGATCAGAAATGCAAACAGAACCTTATGCACAAGTGTGCTTACCACTTATTTGATATGCTTATTATGCTTACTATAATAAAGAATATTGGAAATAATTGCCTGATCTGGGATTGGTTATATAAATTATGACTCATCTAGAGAGGATGGAATATTCTGTAGCAATTTAAAATGATGTTTATGAAGGCATTTTCATGGCATGGGCAAATGCTTATGATGTAATACTAAGCAAAATCAAGCAGAAAGAATTTTAGAAAAAAATATCAATAATAAGATGTAAAGATACACTATGTTTAAGAAATAAGCCCTGGGAAGAGTTGTGCCACCAAGGTTTTAGTGCTTGATTTTTGAATTTTATAAAATTTGCTTGAATTCCTCAGTTTTTCTAATGATCACCTCATTCTTTTTAATTTAACAAATGGGGTCCAATGGAAGAAAACGTACTTTCTTCCTTGAAATCCAGAATGAACTGGTTTTGTGTCTGACTCTTAGTGTTATCAGGCAGGGTGGCAGTCTTTGTAGTAGGCTGCTTGGTACTCCAAATGATTGCTCAGAGCCCAAAGGGTTAAGAAATGATTGCTCAGAGTCCAAAGGGTTTGAGCCAAAGAGTTTGAGCCATGAGAAGCCTAGAGGAACTTCCTCAAGAGGGGTGAGTTGAGGTGGTGGCAGCCTTGAACTCTCAGAGGTCTCACTTTTATTGAGGAGCAAGCAAAAGATAATGTTTGAAAAAAAAAAGTGGGTAGGCAGGCAAGGAATGGGAAGATGAAGATGGGTGGGGGATGCATAATCTCCTAGGGTAAGCATGGTCCTTCTGGGGGGACACTGTGTTATGTTAATTTTTACTATCTTCTAATGCCACACTAACCTTTTTCAGATATAGTTCCTCATTCCAGGACTTTTGCTTTGAGTGGACCCTTATTTCAGTTCCCTGTCTGTATTCTGGGTAAAGGAAACAGGGTATACAAGGTACAGAGTAAACCCTCATCCCCATACTTGGGGCTGTGAGATTGGCCTAAAGACATTAGATTTGGGCCTAAAGACATTAGTAGAGCCAAAACAAAAAAGTCTTATACTTATTTATTTTATTTTTTTAGGCTGACATAAGATCTTTCTATTTATTGTTATTTGCCTTTTATATATAAATTATATATATTTCACATCTTTGTAATCCCTGGGGGGTCACCCACCACCTCCCCTCCCTGGCCACTCCAGCTGGCTCCCCCCCCCCCCCCCCCCCCCATTGTGTACTTTTGTTTGGTTATTCATATATTAGTGAAACCATTTGGTTTCTGTCAGAAAAGTCTTCTATTTAAAGGTCAGATAAAGATGGTATCAAGGTGCTATTCTGAAAGCTATGGGTTCATCTTCTCAAAAATCCTTTCCTGGCTGGAATCAGACAGCTCTTTCCTGTTAGGTGTTTCCTCAAATGGTCCAACTGTGCTCTGCTCCCTAGAGGATTTTGTGGCATTTTAGCAAATCTTAAGGGTGATGTATCTATGCATTCTTCCCATTTTCACTTATTTATCCCACAGTACATTTTGTGAGCTCTCTGTTAGGCACCAGGGATTCACATGGTCTTTAATCCTGGTCTCTCTCCTGGGTTTGGTCAAAAAGAGAATAAGCAACAGGTAATGGTAACACATTGAGTGAGGATTTTGCTCATCATCCCCAAATTGTAATCTGCAGCTGGGAAATATCTATTGAACGAATGGATGACTCTTGCAGGGAGGGAGGCTGACAAAGCACCATGTGCCTGCAGTGGGAGACTCAATGAAGTTTAGATATATGGTGCTTGAGGAATACCTCTTGAAGGTGTGCCTATTTACTAATGTGGTCAGAAATTATATAATTTGATCAGGGTGACATTGATCATACTTGATCAGATTTGACCTTGGTGACTGGGCTGATATTGGTATTCAGGTCTCTGAACTCATATAACTTTTTCCATTCTACCTCAGTCTGTCAGCTTTTCCTGAACTCAGTCCATGTACTCAGAAGTCTCCATGGCCCTTTCTCTCTCCTATTTCCCAAGTTCACATGGTTGGACAGTTCCCCAGTGCCCACAGTCTGTGTGCTTCTGGTATCAAGCCCCAGATGCCTCCTTTCCACTCACGACTATCTAGGTTGCCATGTAATACTTGGTCTCTAACACAGAGCCAAGTGCTCAATAATTGTTTTCTGCAAGACTTCTAATTGTCCCTGATTAGTACCCATAAAGTACATATTGCAACAATTCTGGGAGTGGTTTCCAAGCTTAATATTCCTGGTAGGTACTTCTTCAGGGGCTGACTCATGCCCTTTTAGCTTTCCTGGATTTCTGAGACAGGGTCATCCCTTATTATTTTCAAGTCTTGCTCTGAAAACCAACAATTGCCCTCCTTTTCATAGGTCATCTTAACATTCTGCCAAATCTAACATTCTCCCATGTTCTTACTCCATCTGTCCCTCCATGGGCAGATATTATTTTTCTCTTCTTTTGTGGTGATACCCAATTGATCCCTGATCTCTCAGTTCAGGGAGAGTGGGAGATTCTGGAGTGATTAAACTTTGAGTACCCTGGGGTTGATACCAGAGCAGGAGATGCAAACAGCTGTGCTGGTCCTCACTGAAGTAGTCAGTCAGCCATGGGAGTGAAAAATAGTACAACTGTACTCTAAAGTATGGTACCCTGAGGGTGAATTTAAGAGGAAAGAGGAGTTTGGTCTCCAGTCTCCAGAGAGCATGGGCTCCAGGCTCTGAAAGAACTGCTTCAGCCTCAAAGAGAACTACTCTGGCCTCCAAAAGAACTGTTTGAGCTTCCAAGAAAACTGTTCCAGCCCTGAGGGAGAAGAGAAGGCCTCTATTTCTGACCTTTGAAAAAGGAAGAGGGACCAGTAGCTGCATCCAGCAGCTAACTACTGGTCATATCTCTGTTATTGCCTGATGGGAACACCAAAGGCCTTGGGTCTGGTGTCTCTAAGAGCTATTTGCTCCTGATGATCACTCCTGAGCATTGCTGCTATACAACACTCCTATAGGCTACCGGCATTTCACTTGTCTGGTAGACACTAACTGGTTATGGTAGCTGGCCCCTTGTGGCTACATTAAAGTCTTTGTTTTCTGTTCTAAAATTAACCTTATGGTTCTTGGAACCTGAAGTCTCTTGCAATTGTGCATGTGGGTGGAAGAGTCCATAGACAGTGACCTATCTTCTGTTGGGCACTGTCCCTTAATCTGGCTATAGCCCTTGCTATTTGTTTCCTTGCTTAGTTTCATTGCACTGTGTGCAATGGTTTCAGGGTGGGCTTCTTTCATCCTTTCTTCCTTCCCTACCTGGCATGGCTATCCTTCTCCCAGATACAACTCTATGGTTGCTTCTGTTCTAGCAAAGAAACTTTGCATTGAATCGAGGCGTAACGTCCTGGGAGAAATATCCCCTTGGAAAAGTGGTTCAGGAGAGTGAAGAGACTGGGAATTGCTAAGACCTGAAATCAGGTGAACAGCTGTGAGACTGAGACTGTAGAATATGACTGCGTTGTGACCATGGTTTTTAATATAACTTCCATTTACCCTCTTTTTGGTGACATATTTTGCATGTGATCACAGCGTGTAGGTTTTTCACCTCATACCACCAAGCAATTTTCTGATACCACCCAGGTGTCCTGAAATTCAACTCACTTCTGTATTATCTACCCAGAAACACTGCCCCACTTCAGATGCTGATCATGAGCAAGTGCTGGGTCATCTGTGCTTTTGACCCAACTGAGTCTAGTAGAGGTTGGAGGTTCCAATGACCTTCCTCCTAAGGTTCAGTTAAATTGCTGGAATGACTTTAGAATTTCAAAGTTAATTTTTAGAGGCTGTAACTTAAGAGCAGCACCATGGAAGAGATACTTAGAGGAAGCTATGAGGGAGTGTCACTGGGCTTCCTGTTTTCTACCTTTATCACACTTCTCAAATCCAAAAGTTTCCCAGTTTTTGTCCTTTGGGTTTTTGTAGGAGGCTCATTACAAAGGTGTGGCTGATTAAATTATTGGCCATTGGTAATTGACTATTGGTAACTCTTACCCCTCTCTTCTCCTTCTAATCATAGGTTGACTCCTTTATCATTCTGCTACTTTCCACAGGTCACTTCATTAGCATAATAGATGGCATCTTTATTGAAGCCTCTGGGAGGAAATTCCAAGATTTTTAGGAAGGGGAGTGTAGTAAAGATCAAGCATTTCTTACTCTATCAAAATCATAGGAATTGTTACTTTATTGTCCCCTGGAAACTGCCTTTTCCCACACTGGGGAGAGGGCCCAGAATTCAAGGCCTTCAGCGTGCAGTTGGTCATCATGTGGACACATGACCCCTCTTAGAGCTACCAAGAGAAAGTGTGAGTTTTAGTAATGCTCCTGGGAATGACCATCTCAGTTTTTGTTGTTGTTGTTTTCGGGCTGAAACAACAGATTAAGAGAGGCAGGAGCTGATATTGATATTTCTAACCTGAAACTTATGACTGAACCCAGTGGAGAAAAAGTCTAACAAAGGTCACCAAGGTCCCAATGGGAAAACAGAGCAGAGATCTCATTCGAGTGAGGGTCCATCAATCAACAGGACCTCACTTGAACTAGACAGTAAGGTGCTGAGCAACCTAGTGCCAAAACAATTCAGGGGCACAGGTTTGTGCTAGGTGGAACTGTTAGCTTCTCCAGGTCTGAAGGGGCTGTAGGAGGATGGTCAGTAGAACTGACCAGGAGTGGGTCATGAAGGTGGGCCACCTTGAGAGAAACAGTGACCTTAGACTGAGGGACACAGGCAGCCTGAAGAGAAGGTGACTAGGGAATAAAGGCTCTGGTCTTTGCTTCCTCTTACCTTTCAAATTTCTATTGCAGTTTGCTTTGACCAAACCCACTGGAAGTCAGAGTGCAGGCAGTGCAGGCTCCCAGGACAGAGACCAGGAGAAAGCAGGTAGAAAGGAAATCTGGAAAAGTAAAGGGAAATCATCTAGCACAACCCAGAATCCAGTTCTACCCCCAGTCTGAGTTTACATAAACCAGCTCAGTTTCCCTAGGCATATGTCAGTGGGAATGGGCTCTCTCTCCTCTGCATTTAGAAGAATACTAACTGACATAATAGTTTAAATGAATCTTGGTTTCTTCCTATGTATCACTGGTAATTTTTACTGTACATATATATGTTTGCATATATGTCTCATAAAATGCACCAATTTAACCACTTTTATATGTACAACTCAGTGACACTCATTCCATTCACATGTTGCACAACTGTCACCACTATCTAGCTCCAAAGTTGCTTTTTTTAAATCACTCTAAGCAGAAATTGTTATCCATTAAGCACTAACTTTTTATTTTCCTTTCCCCAGCCTCTGGTAATCTCTAATCTACTTTCTAGTTCTATGAATCTATACATTCTAGATATTTTGTGCAAGTAGAATCATACCATAGTTCCCTTTTTGTGTTTGGAACATTTCATTTAGCACACTGTTTACACAGGTGTTAGACTCATCTATGTTGGAACATGTATTCACATTTCACTCCTTTTTATGACTATGTAATAGTCCATTTTAGAAATATACCTCCATTTGTGTATCCATTCATCCATTGGAGAATACTTGGCATATTTCAACTTTCTGGCTGTTATGCCTAATGCTGCAATCTATTCTTCCTCTGCATTTTAGATGTCATCACCAGAAGAGTTGCTAAGGAGTAAAGGAGCTGATGGCAATAAAATGCATGGTGCTTTATCAGGGGGAGAACACAAAACATAACAGGGCAATTGTGCTTGTGTTTGAGATATGTTTTCTATGCAGGAGCAAAAAGGGCACAGGGGGAAGTCACTGGTTTCTGGAGCATAGTAGCCTATCCATGTAGGGTGGTGTTTTAAAAAAAAATACCAAAAGCCCACGTTAATTTTGTGATTAGACCAACACTGTCATTGGAGTTAATTTAATGGTTGAGTGATCAGATGTTTTCTTTTCTTTTTTTTTCCTTTCTGCTGTCAACTCTGGCTGGTTACAAAGGCATATGACTCTTTCCTTACACATTGTTTTCCAAGTATGAAGTGAGAAATTGAACTGAACTGAATTACAGCAGCTGATCTAATGCACTTAATTGCATACAGAATGCAAGAATTTAAAGGGTTCCTTGGAGAATGGGGGTGAATGAAATGGACTTGAAGTTACTGATGTAACCTGTGGGTTGTGCATGTGGTTTGGGGTAGCATCAGCACCTCTCCCAGGCACACATTTGTGTTTATATATGATTGAGATATGGTTGCTGTGACATCACATGTTTTGAGAGGGTGGCATTTTCTCTGATGGCTTGGCTCCTGAATTAAAGACTGCATTCAAGTGCTAAATTAGAAGCCTACCCGATCTTTTAAAAATATTCTTTCTCCTGAGAAACTGCAACAAAAGTAGTGAAAAGAGGTCAAAAGTAATGAAAGGAGGAAAGTTGATGGAAGATCAGACCCTGCTTGCCAAAGGGAAAGCAATGAGCTAAACAGCTGAGTCCTTCTTTGTTGTCCCTGTTTACTGACCAGTGGCATCTTAGGGTCCATGAAAGTGAACAACGTGTGATCAATATAGCCAATCGTCCTGAGGAGCTAATAATCCTCAGAGCAAGACCACTGAGTACTACCTTTGTGCTGGATGCCATGCCCTTGCTTTTCACATTACCTTCTGTCTTCAAAACCATTCTGTGGGGTAGGAGTTATTATTTTGGCTTTAGAGATGAGGGGTGTAAGGTTCAGAGAGTATGACAACTTGCTTGAATAAAGAATCCCACAAAATTAGCTCACAGGTCTGAGTAGAAGTCAGAGATCACTGCATTATGTCTCACTGTCACCAGGAACCCCAGAATCTGTGGCAGAGAGACTGCCAGGAAAGGCAACAGCATTCCTTGACTCCTAGGTCCCTCTTTGTTCACTTCTTACCTTCTGCTTCTCTTTTCATTTTCTGTACACCCCATTTTTCATTTTTCTTTATCTCACACTTTTGCTTGAAACCATCTTGTACATCTCCCTTCTTTTCCATTCTCATCTACCTTTGATCATTTGACTGTTTTTCTACAAACAAAAATTCGTGATCCCAGGGAGGTGAAGGGGTAGATTCTCTTGGTCATATGTGACAAGAATCAGAGAGGTGAGTCTTGAAATTGAATGTCCAGAGCAGCTGGAGGAGGAATGGACTCTCACCTGGTGAGGGACCCAGTTCCAATTCCCTAACCTGAGCTACTACTCACCAAAGGGGCCAGAGGAATGTTTTTAATTTGGAGCAGCAGATGTTGCCCAAATTCAGGGACTGCATGGAGTTCAGCATCAGATGGAAAGAAGAAACTTGAGCTGGCTTGGGAAATAAGGAGAGATAGAATCCTAGCAAGCTAGGGCATGGAGCCAGCCAGTGGAAGGATATGGGAGAAGTGAGCAGTGAGGTCATGTCAAAGCCAGACAACAGGAGGGTGGTTCCAGGTGAGTCTGGGCTTGTTGCCAGTAGCTAGTTCTGATGTGCCCGACTCTCCTTGGCATTAGGTAGGCTGGGGTGAGCCATTTCAAGGCCAGAGAAGACGGTTGCTGTTCTCTGCTCCTTGGCCAGAACCACAGTTCCAAATGCATAGCTTTTCTATGTTTCAGACCAGCTGGGGTGGGTCTGACCGTGAGGTCATCAAGCAAGACCCAGTTCCATGAGATATGGTTGCCATGAGATAGCCATTCAGAAACCAATATCAGGAGCAACAAAGCATCCTACAATGACACTTATGCATGGAGAACACAGATCTTGCTCAAGGCTGTAGAACGAGGGATTAGAAAAACTGGGATCAATCCTAGAAATTTTTCCCTTGCCCATGTTGCTTGGTGCTTGGTTTGAAGGAGAGAACTTTCAGGCAGATGGGTCCTAAGTTTTGACTTCAAAACTTATTAGCTATGTGTTTCCTTTTTCCTTGTCTTCTTACTGGACCAGACTCTCTCAGTCTGTGTTGTGGTCTGCATTACACAGATACCAAAGAATTCATGGAGGGGTCTGTTCCTGGGAGCTTGGATGCCTGGTTTCCAGAGCCAGTCTGAGGACAAGCAGGCAATCTGACAGCCTGACACTCTGGGGAGTGGGGCAGGAGCTGCATGGAAGAGTCTAATTGGGCTAAGAAAATAATTTCCCCTGGTAGCATTGGGACCTACAGTGATGTGAATGTCCAGCAAGAACATTTTCCAAGCGAGAACTTGGATGCTGTGAAAACAAAATGAAATGATTAGGGAGGCGCTGGACCATGGGAGTGTTTTCCTTGAGCAAGTCTTTTAACCTTGCAGTGAGGCTGATCCTCTCATAGGCACTGACAGCCTTTTCGGAACATAGGAAACAAGTTCAGTTCTTTTTAATATATATTAAATGGAGCCTGTCAACCTTGACAAAGTCCCTTTCGGTAGACGGTCATTAAGAGGACACCATGCCCAGAAGACATGTGGCTTGTGGTGGCTGTGTCTATGACACTTCTTCCGTAAGTGAGGCTGAGCAAAATCTCCCTTCTTTTCCTTCCTTCCTTTCTTCTTTCTTTAACACCAGTTAGTGATCAGAGTCTAAAACCTGCATCAAGCACTTCATATATATTTGCCGTTACCATCTTTAGAGCACTACTATCAGATGGCTTCTATTTTATCCTCATTTTATAGAAGAGGAAGCAAGGCTGGAAAAGATACATGCCACAATCAATTGCTCCTAATAGTTCTGTCTGACTCCTATGCTCAGATTCTCAGTATCTTTGGATATTATTATCTAACAAGTCAAACTGATTTCATTTGCTGTGTGCTTTTCCAGTCCTTGCTCATGTGTGTACATAAAGTTTATGGCATTGAACTTTAATTATGGTACAATTATAGTTTGGTATTTTTTTTAAAGATCATTTAATTCTGATCAAAGCAACACAGACATATTTTTAAAAGTCAAATAGTGTAAAGTACCTTTAGAAATACCAGCCCTTATCCTTATTCTGTTTTCTATCTGCTGCTCCTGATATTTATTTCTGAATGGCTAAATAAAATGTTTATGTCCTATTTTTCAATTGATTCATTTTAATTATTATCTTAATTGAGTGGTAAATGGGAACCTGCTCTCTTTTTCCCTTGTCTTCCCTTCTGTACTAGTGTCAGTGTTATATCATAATTTTAATTTCTAGATCAGGAAGATTTCTGCCACAACTAGTGGATGTTGTGTACAGAGGTAGGTTATAGACCCTGTATTTTGCTTTTTTGTTTTAAAGTACTATTCATCTTGCTCTTTTGCATTTACATACTTCCCCTAATTTATCTTAAATATCTTTACATGTTTTAAATTCACTGTCACTTACTTATTAGTAATTTTTCTCTACACTCAAATGTACCAATTGCCCCTACTAGAGATGAGCTCTCTGGAATCATGAGTCCTCTTGTTCTTGTCTGAACTGCTTGCTTTCTGGGGCAACTGCATAGCTAGTGTGTGAGATCTTTTGATTATCATTTTGAGTAGTACTTTTATGACTCATTTGTGTTGGTTTTTCATTTCCTACAGCCCATGGATTCCTATGTTTGATTTGCCTTTCAATGTATTTTCCTAAGAAAGGGTGTGTAAAAATTTTTGTGTCTCTCATTGTCTTATTACTTCCTTAAACTTATGATTGTTTGGCTGGGTATAAATTTCTAGTTTGAAAAATGGTTTTCTTTCAGAGTATTGGAAGCAATTCTCTAGTGTCATCCAACATCTGGTCTTAGTTTTGAAAAATATGAAAGCAATTTGATTCCAAGTTCTCTGCATGTTATTTTTTATTCTTTCTGAAAGTTTTGGGATATTGTTTTTATTCTTTGCACTCAGAAATGTGGGTCTTTTTGCATGGCACTCAATTTGTTGTATCCCTTTAATTCAAGACAATTGTTCTTTAGTTTGGGAAAATTTCTGGTCTTAAATTGATTTATGGTAGAAAGATTCCCTAAAGTTTAATTTAATCTGTTTTATTCTGTACATAAAAGGAAACAAATGTTTATTGAACAATTTGCATGCCAGTCATTGACTTTACATTTGCTGTTTATTTTGTCCTTGTAGAAATCCTTCAAGACAGCTGTTGGCATCACTATCTCATTGATGAAAATTCTGGAACTCAGAGCAGTGGAACAATTTGTCCACAGATACTCAACATTAAACATACAGTCAGAATTCAATGCAAGTCTAGAAAACTCAGGCCTCTAGACAAGCATTTATTGATTACATTCCTTGGAACGCCAGTATCTCATATGTTCTTTAGTCTTATATACTTAGGAAATTCTGGGGGAAAAAATGTTGCAGTGACAGTATCTTTCCAAGTGTTTGATATCCTAATCTGCATTTTGAGTCTATATGAGGGAGATCATATAATGCACCATTTCCCAAGGTAAAATAAGTCCTCAATTAAGATCATGGGTAAATTCTAATAACCTGTGACTTTAAGAAAAATGTTGCATAATGAAAGCATGTCTCTCCCCACAATAAATATCATTTCATTCCATATAAACTGATGTCCTATTCTTTTCATCAGTGCTGTATGCCAAAATGACTTTATTTGAACACTATAGATGTACGTGATGCTGAATTTGCATCATGAAAGGGAGGTAGAATTTGAGTGTGAGTCACTGGATCTGGTTGATGCTAGCTGGGGCTATGGACTTCATGAACCTGCTTATAATACCTACTATCCTCTCTTCTCATTTCCTATCTCAGTCTCCCGATCCATGTTTTCACCTTACTCCCCTAGCCAATGCAGTGTCCTTTTTGTCCAGCAACTTGATTACTTAATAGCCACCCTTATCTGTATTTCAAAGCAGTGGAAACCTGCTTCTGCTCTAGTGCTTTGTAACCCACTGTTCTCTCTATCTCAAGTACCCTTCACTTTGCTCACCTCACTCGCACCTACTCATCCTTTAGAGCTCAGCTTAATGTAGTTTCAGCTTAATGTAGTTTCCTCAAGGGAAACCCCTAAACACTCTGATTATACTAGCGTATGTCCTCAAGGTGTAATGTTCCTAAGGTATATTATACTTGTGTATCAAATCAATGATAACATATATCATTTGCCTATGATATACAATGTATGAATTAAAATCATATGATTATATATAGTTTTGGTTTGTTTACTGTCTCTTTCCTTTTTACAGACCCTAAGACTCTTCTGGAACAGGGATTATGTCTGTATTCCTTATTACCATATGCCCTGAACTGAGAGTGGTGCCTAATGTATGCTAGGTGCTCAGTAAACATTTGTTGAGTGATTGCATGAATGATCAAATGATGAATGAAAAAGCCTACTTCATTTGCCATCACCATTAATGATGATGCTAATTAATGAATTTTACTTGAAATGTTGGTTCTTTATAGAGTTCCAATAGCCCAATTCTGCTTCACAATAAGTCTGCAATGAGACAGGAAATAATGTAAAACATAACCTCAAATGTGATGAATATTCCATGAAACAAAATCATAATTAAAAAAAAATTCGTTTCTGTTCTGTGCATGAATTATTTTGCCAACAGGTATCTCAGCAGGAAACTGTCTTCACCCCAAAATACCCAGGCTCAAAAGCATTTTCAAGCAGTTCTTCATGAGTCCTGTAAATCAAGCTCTCATCATAGAGTGAAGAGAGCTAATGAATATTCTCTTTTAAAGAGTGACAAAAATGAATGCTTGGAATAAAAAGAAGAGAGGTTGGGTATGTGTAGGGGGTTATTTTCTAGCTGTCTGTTTAGGCAGATAAGCCCGACCCAATCCTGTGCTTGCAACTCCTGTGAAATCTGTGATTTCACTGAGATGGGATATCCTGGCAGAGGTGCTTCCATTTTAGTGGGTGTTTCTGTGAAGATTTCACAGAATAATAGCCCCCAAAGAACCTAGCACAATGGGGTTCCACACAATGATGTGAGTTCTTAGCCTCCTTTTTTCTCAGCTGGGCCCCTCTGCCCCTAGCTCTTTTTGTGGGTACTTCTACCCTAAATGGTGGATACTTTACGAATAACTTTAGTAAGATGACATCTTCATCTCTGTTTCTCCAGTCTTCCTACGATATCTGCATACATTCAATAAGTATTTACTAATGACTGAAGGGTCTCATTGGTAGGCTTGTAAAGTGAGCATGGACCATTTTGCTTTCCTCCATAAGACAGTGGGGGAAACTGAAGTTTGAACAGTTACTTGCTTTAAATACATCTCACGATCCCCTATCTACACATACTCTTAAAAAAGGATGGCACTGGCCAGCTCACATAGCTTGATCCCAGTCTAGCTTTCCAGGATTTGTTTCTGCTGCTGTACTATCACTGTTTACTCTCTAATATATAT
>PVHY01017651.1:0-30920 GCA_004024945.1 Uropsilus gracilis
GAGGTGGAGCATTTTTTCATATGTCTATTAGCCATCTGTATCTCCTCTTTGGTGAAGTGTCTTTTTAGTTCTTCTCCCCATTTTTTGATTGGGTTTTTTGCTTTGTTTTTGTTGAGCTGTAGGAGCTCTTTGTGGATCTTTGTTATCAGACCCTTGTCACTTGTCTGCAGGGCAAAAATTTTCTCCCAGTTGGTTGGTTTCTTTTTGTTTTGTTTATTGTCTCTTTTGCTGAACAGAAAATTTTTAGTTTTATATAGTCCCAGCTGTTTATGCTTTCCTTCATTTTTCTGCCAGCCAAAAAAATGTTTTGAGGCTACATCTGGCTATGTTGCCTGGGGAATCCCTGCAGATTCTCGCTGCCTGGGGTACCCCAGACTCAAGCGATCCCCAGCTTCAGCTTCCCAGGTAGCTGGGATTACAGGTGTGCACCACCACACCCAGCTATTTTTTGAGACTAGTTCTTGCTATGTTGCCCTGGGCGGGTCTCGAACCCGTGAACTCAAGCGATTCCCAATCTCAGCCTCCCGTCCTATGCTTGGGATTAAAGCCGCGTGCCACTGCGGCCAATTTAAAGTCAAATATTAATCTATATATTCAAATGAAAGACCTAAAAAGCACTTACTTGAAATACTTGTAAAATAGGTGACCATTACCTAAAACATTCACATCATAACAAGGTCTGTTGCAAGGTTCAACTTGTTAGGTGAATAGTCTCTTATTTGTAAACAGCCACTACCACCTTTTGGGAAATAACTTTTTTTGCCATCTCTGTAGCAAATACTGCAATAAGCCTCTAACCCTCCTTGTACCTGATTGCAGTAGAGGGACTGGAAAAGCCAAACACTCAATTTCCCATCCTGCCTTGCAGGTAGAGAGAGCCATATGACTGAGATTTAGTAAAAACTTCAGTGATTAGGACCACCTCTTCTCTTTTTTTTTTTTTTTTTTTCTATCTGGAGCAGCTACTGTGAGCTCCTGGAGCAACAATCAAGAGGAAAAGGTAAGAAATTAGCAGATCTTGATCCTGACACACTTGCTAAGGCACTGAAAAACATCAGAACTTCTCAGGTGAAACAAATAAGCTACTTTTTGGTTAATCAGCCTGTTATTTCCAGCTAATGGCATCCTTCACATTTCAAAAATGCATACCAAACACAACACAATTTGATAATTTTCATTTTCACATTCTGCCTTGTTCTCATTAAACTTTTAGTCAAAATGGTTCCCTTAGTGCTGCTTTGGGTAAATGAAAATATTTTTTCTATTAGCTCTTCTCCTGCCCTGCCTACCACCTCTAGCCCTTTGCTAAAATAATTACTTTTAATCTAACTTAGCAATATATATATATATATATATATATTTCTTAGTGTAATGAATTGCCTTCATTTGAATTCAATTAACTCTGTGGTTTCAAAATTATGGTCCAAAATTATACTTTTTATAAGTCTCCCCCAAAATAAAAGCCCAGGACCAACCAATTTCACTAGTGAGTTCTATCAAACCTTTAAGAGGAACTAAAATCTATCCTTAGTAATTGCTTCCAAAAATTTAACAGGAAATGCTTCCAAACACATTTTATAGTTAGCATTACTGATACTGAAAGCAGTCAAAGATAACTCACACACAAACTACAATCTACTATCTCTGTGAAAATAGATGTAAAAATCTCCAACAAAGTAGTAGCACAACAAATTCAACAATATATTAAAAGGCTCATACTTCAAGACCAGGAGGTATTTATTCCAGAGATGCAAGGATAATTCAACATCCAAAACTGGATCAATATAATTCACCAAATTCACTAATATAATTCAATGAAGGGAAAGATTAAAATCGTACAGCCATATTGATAGCTGCAGAGAAAGCATTGATTAAGGAATGCTTTAAAGGAAAAAAAATTAAATACAACACAAAGAAATGGAAAGGTAACCCCTTCTCATTGACTGGAAGAATTAACATTGTTAAAATGACCACCTTACCCAAAGCAATACACAGATTCATTGCAAAACCTATCAAGGCTCCAATGGCCTTCTCCCAAGTAAACAAACATTGCTGAAATTCATATGGAATCATTAAAGATTCTATATAGCTAAAGCAATCCTGATCAAGAAAAAGGAAAAATGGTGGTATCACATTCCCAGACTTTAAATTATACTAAAAAGTTATTGTAATAAAAACAACAATGGTACTAGAATAAAAACAGACACATGGATCAATGGAATAAAAGTGATATCCCAGAAACAAATCCAAACTTAGTGGCCAGTTTTCACTTATGCTAAGTGAAAACTTAGTGGCCAAATCCAAACTTTGTAAATGTATTACAAAGTCGCCAAGAGCATACACTGAAGGAAGGAAAGTCAGATCAACAAATGGTGTTAGGGAAACTAGACAGCCAAGAGCAAAATAAAATAAGACCACAATCTCACATCATACAGAAAGACCTAAAGATTATAAAATGCATATAAAAAAAAACAGGCAAAAAACTCCAGAACACTAGCTTCCATGTCATCTTTGGGGACAGCAGGGAAACAAAATGAAAAACAAATGGAACCACATTAAACAAAGAAGCTTCTGCATAATGAAAGAGGCTATCATTAAAATGAAGACACCCAACTGAAGGGAGAAAACATATGCATGTATACATCTGATAAGGGGCTACTATCCAAGATCTACAAAGAAACACACAACAAGAAATCAACCCAATCAAAGAAGGGGCAGAAGAGCTAAATTGGTACCTCTTAAGAAGATATATAGATGGAGAACAAGCACTTAAAAATATGCTCACCATCACTTACCAGAAAAATGCAAATCAGAACTGCAAAGATTACCACTTCACATCTGTGAGAATGGCCCATATCAAAAAGAACAGAAACAAGTGTTGGTGATGGAAAAGAAACTGACAGTGGAAATGTAAACTTGGGCATCCTTATAGGAAATAGTGATGAGTTTTCTCAAAATATTAAAAATAGATCTACCATAAAATTCGTTAATTCCAGACTGAGTATGCAAAAACACTAATTTAAAGATACATATGTTATATATGTCTTCCTATGTTTCCTGAAGCACTAATAACCAAGTAAGAGAACACCTAAGTACTCAAGGACAGATGAGTGTACTAAGAGTGTATATATACAACCATGGAATACCACTGTTAAAAAAAAAAAGCAAACTCTTACTACATAGATGACAGTAAATGGATCAAAAAATAATAAATGGATAGAACTGGAGGGGATAGGATTATGCTAAGTGAAAATAAATCAGAAGAGAAAGACAAGTACCAGAGTGTCACTGCCGAGAAACAGAGGGTCAGGCAAACCAAAGCAATAATAAAACCTAGAACTGTGAGTGTAGAATGATGGCTGCCAATGGCTGAAGGAAGGATGGACAACAATGTGTGGAGGGAGCCCAGTGGAAATGGTGGAGGACTCCAGGTATCTTGGGGGTGTGGTGACAGATCTGAAGGCCTGTGACGTTAACTCTGCATTGTATATAGTGTTGTAAACCAACATTACCTCAAATTAAAAGAATACAGGTAGTTCCAGCTTCATAAAGAAACTGAATTTTACTGAAATGGATAAATAGGAATATTTCTAGTGACAAGATGCTTTTCCTTCCATGGAGTCATAATTATACGGGAACCAGTAGTTGAGGCAAAATTCTTGAATAGTGTGAGAAGAATACTTTGGCAAAAAAGACTATTTTCAACACAATGGCATGTCTATGAAGTCATTTCTTAGAAGATGGGAGCACTTCCCTGATCTGCATCCATGTCTAAGAATTGCCTGCAGCATTCATGCACAACTCTGGCAAAATCTTTTCTCTCCCCCTCCCCCTCCTTTTCCTCTTCTCCCTCTCCCCCTCTCCTTTCTTTCCCCTTGCTTTTATTTACAGGGGAAATTGTATCCTGATCAACAACATGCTGTGCCAGGGGTGCCAGTGCACACAGTACCATGTGCCAGGGTTGGGGGAGAGGGGTTCTGGGCCTCCATACTTGGCAGTCATATTGCTAGAGGTTCACTACACTCCATTCTCAGACATATCAAAATTCTCTCATTTCCTTGAAGGAGTCATCCTCCTTCTCACCTTCAGGTTTTCTCCTCTAGGAACACTTCTTATTTCTTGGTTACTTTCATATATTCACTTATCCAGCTTCAGCAGCACTTCTTTTGGAAGACATGAGCAAAGTCTCACCCACTGAGAGCTGCTTGCATGCCTAGTTCAGACCCACCAGTGATTACATGACATTCTAGGTATGCCATAACTGCGGGTTATGGCAAAGGGTATGAGTGTTATAGCCCTGGCCATATTCGTAGCACCTAGTGATGTTGTAAGGTGTACAGTTATACATTTAGTACTTATGAAGTTTTTGAAGTAATCTGCAAAAGGAAGAGTAGGAAGCAGGGCAGAGCCTGATGGTAGAGAATACCTTCAAATTACCCAAAAGTTTTGACAGGTATAAAATTGTCAACAGTTGACTATTTTTACTTAAAAGAAGAGCAATTTAAAAGTCTAATAATAAAACTTGAACTAGAGTAGTGACAGAGAGTAAAAACAAAAAGAGACTTTAATGGAGAGAGTCTTAATCTCACAAGAAAATGATCATAAATAAAAAAGCAAAGAGTGATTCAAAGGTGACTGGGGTCTGATGAAAGGATAATGAAAAAGACATAAGTACTTATAAAGAAAAATTACTTGGCAGTATTAACTCAGTTTGGATGGTAAAGAGAATTAATTTAGAAAAGATGTATTTTTAGGTATCAGTAATACATCCAGATGATACTATACACATACATTTAAACCTACAGTCATAAAATTCTGATTGTGAGGTTAAATCATCTCCTGATTCCCTTGCTTAAGTGAACAAGGTCTTCCACTAGGTGACTAGCAGAACCAAGGTTAACAGCTCAGACGCTCAGATTCCAGGTCAACACCATTGCCACTAAGACAACCAACAACATTTCCTTTATTAAGAAAACAAACACAAGCTACGTCCTACAGCCCACATGAATAAGAATCAATGCAACAAATTCAATATCCATCTCATTTGAAAATGTCTCAGACCTTTTAAAAAAAGCTATGTTCTATGGATAAACATAAGGGACTAGTCTTACTAGGAGGTAAGGAGAATTATATTCTTTGTAGAATTAAAAAATACTACATACACAGCTTTTTTCACAATAGACATTACAGAATTTCAGCATAATTTATAGTCAGGAAAACCTGCAAACCACAAATTTGTAAACAGAGGTCTCAGGTTTTAGTTACATTTCTGCCATTGACTATGTGCCCTCGGGAAAACTAATTCTCTCTGGACCTACACTCTAGCTTAAACTGCAACCGTGATCAAACATTTCAAAAATTTTATATAAATTCAGAAATTAAAGAAATACTCAAATGCTATCATTAGTCAAACTCTGGTAATGAAAGCCTCTGTTTTTCGTTTAAGCGGCCCTAGAAAACCAACTTTTATAAATACTACAACCAACCAAAAATGTTCACTAGCAGAGAACAGGTAAAATAAATTATAATTCACTCAACTAAGATATTATACATCTGTCAAAAATTATTAAGCTAGACATGCAATAACATGGAAAATCTAAAACATATTAACTTTAAAATGTAGGGAATAGAGGAATACATGTAGTATGTTTCCATTTACATATAATGAAAGAGGGTATGAAAGATTTCCACAAACTTCCATTTGGTCTGAAAATTACCAGAAGGATATACGTAACTCAGGGGAGAGGGCAGGGGGCTAGGGAAGAAAGAGGCTTGCTGGGAATTGTAAAATCTTCTAAACTGATTTCTTTTTAACTTGGAACATGGAGTGCATTATTTTTAAGAAGTTAAAATTAAAAAGCTATTTAGAGCTATTTTGGGTCATACAAAATGTGTGGCTAATACAGGGCACTCTTTTTTAAAAAATCTTTTTATTTCTTTAATGTTGAAAAATGACTGGTATTCAGGCTAGGCAAGGAAAAGCCACTGTGTACCTCCTAACTTACCCCATTTACCTTCAGCTGTCAGCTCAGACCTAGCTGAAAAGGCTGGCAGACTCAACTGACAGGTCAAGGGGAGTTATGAAACATGAGGAAGAGGTGCTGGAAAAAATGAGAACCCACAGAGAAAGGAGAGGCCTCAGGGAAAACTACAAACAGTTCTTTGAAAACACTAGGGAGAGAGATGAGCCAAGTAAAAAACAAAGATACATCAGGGCTAACGTTCGTATGAAACAGGAAAAGAATCTGCCACTTCCATACTCATAATTTTATCAGTTAACGTGAGCCAGTCAAAAACAGCACCCTAGTTTTTCAGAAAAAAGTTGACTTAATTTACCCTGGTTTAAATTGTCATCTAGAACAAGCAGCAGCAATGTGAGGCAACAGAGTCCCTAAAACAAAACACACAGGTTTACAGATGCTGAAAATACACATTGAATTTACTCCCATCTTAGGCACAGGAAATGAAAAGCAGATAAAGAATAAACAGCAGAAGCAGTCATTTGTGATTGCAAGCATTTTCACTATGCATCTTGGAAAACAATCTGGTGCAATTATTTCTTCATCACAATCACTGTATGTTTTATTTTAAAAATGTTTAGAATAAGGAAATATTTGCACAAACTACCCTACTATCATCTCAGTGAGAAACTACATAATGAAAAACTAAGAGACCACTGCATTTCACCTCCTTTGAGAGAAAGAGAAATATTCTTAATCTACTTATATTCTCTTTCCAAATAATTTCAATTAAAATGTAACTTAGTGGGTATTGACTTTCACCGATTTGGTTGCTGTCAGAGAAGAACTAGAGAGCAACCCAGGAAACAATTCTGGACTCTATAAACAAACCCAGCACACATCTGTTTGCAAACAGTGACTTGTACCACACACTCCCCTTGAAACATAAGAAACTGATTGCCACGAATTCAGCCTATAGTCTCATTAGGGAGGCCCCCCACCACTATCTATTTCTTGGAGATTTTCTGACAAACATCTGCAAGTTCATCAAGATGTCCCCCATGCCACATTAAACAGAGATCTATGCAAAGACAAACCTGTGTGGAAGATAACAGCGCTTTTCCTAAACCCTGATGGAAGCCGGAGGTTCCGAAGCAATCCTTTGGCAGTCAGTCTCACATGAATAGTAGACAAGGAGAATTTGGGAGACAACAACATGTCTTCAGAGCAGGTGGAAAGATTTCACAGAAGAAACAGCTTCCATGGACTATCTATTACATACTGTCTTTTTAAACTCAGCACTCCTGGAGGCCAAGAAATACAGCAAGAGAAAACATGCCTACATAGCAAATGTCATTCCACCACACACACACACACACACACACACACACACACACACACACACACACACACACACAAGAATGAATCCAGAGCTCTGGAGTGCTTCTGGTTTCCGTTTTCACCCCCAGATGTTGCCAAAACAATGCTCTTCCTCTGAATAAAATCTCTGCTTAGCAGCCCAGCAGTAAGCAGCCTCTGAATTACATCACACTGTACATGCTTATGGGTTGTTATGGTTTTCATCAGCGATGGGGAGGAGAAAGTGGGTGGTCTTTGGAGCTCCACAGCACAACCAATAAGGTCACACAGCCTCTAACTACTAGGGCAGTCATTATGGGGAAAATTAATTACTTTAAGTGTCTAATGTTTATTTAGCACTTAGAAAAAATTAAAGAGTTCATTAAAATAATCTGTGGCCTGATTTTTAAATGTTTACTTACATTTGCACTGCTAACACACTGAGCATTTTTCCCCTGGATATTTCATGCATAAACCTAGATACAAGGCTGCTATGCTGGAAAAACTTAAAAAAAAAAAAACAAACTATGAAATATAAAAGGAAATTTTTAAAAGCCAGGCAGTAGTCTAAGGACGATGATACTGCTTGACCAATTAGCACAAAATCAGGTAGTCTGAAAAGCGATGATTTGAAAACAGGAACATGGGGGTGGTATCTTAAATTTCTTTTTAGTAATTTATAAAAGTACTTTAAAATATGATGGCAAGCGCCCCCCCCCCCCTTCCAAAGAAAGTTTAAGTTTACAGGTATGGACAGGAGAATATTACACTGATAATTTTTAAGTAAAACTAATATGAAATCAGAAATAGTATAATTTTTTCACATTTTAAACCTTAAAAATGTATAAGAAGCAATGTGCAAAAAATGAGCTATGACTGCTTCCAAGATTTCCTAAAAGAAAAATTTAGCAACAAAAATAAATGTAAAAATTGTTAACCATAAACAGCCCTTTTAAACACCAAATGTGCAGGAAAACAACCGATCTTTTGGAAACAGAGCATTTAGACAAGAGGGAAGGATATGGGCAGGAAATGAAATTTTGAGTAATCTCTTCTTCCTCGTCACTCAACCTACAGTATGTCATTTCAGAGGTTGTCAGCAAGAGACAAATCCAATAACCTATCAAGAGTTACCTATGGGAAAGATGCAACTAGTCCATTCAAGACAATTGAAGTTACTAAACACACCATCCCCATGGCAACTGAAACACAAATAACAAGGAAATAAAACTTTAAAGAAAAACTACATTTAGGTATTTCCTTTTCACTTTATCAGTTTTTTATGTACAAAAACACTTTTCTAGAGTCTGTATCTTAATTGCCATAACCAATTTTCCTTCCTGTCCTTCAAAATTCTTAAAAACAAGATAACAATAAACATTAAGATTGTAGATAGAAAACGTTAAATATTCACGTAAAAAATAGACCATTCGTTTCTCACGTATGTGAGGAATATAAGGAAAATAATAAATGGACAAGAAAAAATTGAAACTGTCAACAGGACTGAAGCATACAGCAAGAGAGGGAAGAGTAATTAAAATCAGGGGAGGGATGGGCACAAGAGATTAAGATGGTTCACAAGTGATACAGTGGTGGGAGAACCTCAGGGTAGACAATGATGTAATATATATATATATGTACAATCAATTAAAAAAATAAAATAAACCAAAATACACCTCAAAAACACATTGACTATTGAAAAAAAGAAAAAAAGACCATCCCATACAGGAGGGTTTGGTTTGGTTTGGTTTTTGTTGGTTAAGTAATAAGTAAACTAAATTATGCTGGTTAAAAGGATAATGCAATCTAATGCAAATGACCCAGAAGAAATTAACAATATATCACCAAAAATTTTACCTCAGCTACACTAAGCTATAGCGCATATATAAGCAGTAAATGTTGCTAATGATCTTTTTAAACAGCAGAGCAAGAGAGCTGCAAGCACAAACTCAGTCAGAAGGAAAGTCAAAGTCAGAAGGAATAGTTCCTACTTATACAGAAAAGTACACACACAAGTCAGGTGTACTAGATATGCCTGATCCAGCTGGCTTATTCTTTTCTAAACATCGCCTGCCCTCTGGTGGCACTAAGCACAAGTGAGCAAAACGGCAGTTTTGAAAACCACCAACACTTAAGAGACAACCTTTATAGACTGTGTTAAGTGCCACACACTCTCCTAAATGTGTTGCATGTATTCACTTAAATAACCTCATAAGAAGTTACTGTAGCATTATAATTAGTACATACACACACTTTGGGGAGAGCACAGATTTAAAAACTGGCTCAATGTTCAGCAACTTCTCATTTGATCAGCCACTCATAAGATGGTTTTAAGTTCTCCAAGAACTGTAACTGTCTTTTATTTTTCTGGCTGCAAAAATAAGAATAGTAATGCTTTACACATGTATGATGTGTAAAAAAATAAAACCATTTTCACTGCAGAATACTTTGCAAATAAAATTTAAATTATCTTTACCTCTTACTTGCTCTGTAACTGGCTTTTACACAAAACATGATCTTTATAAACAAGCTCAAAATTTTATTTATCTTTCCAGGGTGATAATTAACCCTCCACATTCTTAGTTTGTCAGCTCAAAAATATCACTGAAATGTTAATGAATGTGAATAAACAGCACTGTTGTTTGAATCACTCAAATTATTTCTATTATTCCTCTTTCAAACATTTGTAAAAAAAAAAAAAAAAGAATAAACTATTTTCCTAGAATCAAACTTAATCAGAAAAATGCAATTCCTGGATAGGAGGTTTTGCAGCAATGTCACCAAAGTGCCTTCTTCTGGAAAGGCAGCTGTGGTTGACCTTCTGTTAGCAGGATATGTGAGCTGTCTGCTCCTCAGTCTAGAAAACTGGCAAGAACTTATAGCATTCTATACTTCTTCCATATATTTCTTAGCCCTTCCTAGTTTTTTTAATGCATGATCAGTTTTTTCTCTGTTGTGGTTTATCCTGCTGACTACAGAGTCCTCTGCAGTATGAACATGTTGCTGATACTGCCCTTATTGCTTATAATAGTTTTGATGAAGGGGATCTCTAAAAATTTGTTGTCACAGTTATTGATCTATATTTTATACCACTGTTCCCAGAAAGATCTTTTCAAGTCTCTATTCTTAGTGCTCTAAGTTGTTAGGAGTCACGTGTGGAATGAAGAAGAAATTGAGATGGAAGAGATGGATAGTGATCTGTGAGGCTAGCCCACAGAACGAGGATCCTGGAAAGAATGTCCAGGTCCAACTTTAATGAAGTCGAGATGCCACATATATACCCCAGCCAGGAAATGTTACAATGATGTAATGAAGAAGTAGCAAAGCATATGTGACATGCAGCAGGCAGGATGCAGGGATGCGCGATAACAGAATTTACCTTTGGGGGCAATAGTTATTACTAATAGGTCATATGTCTCTTGGGACATTCCACAGAGGTTAGGACGCTGGGTTATAGGTGAGAGATGTGCTATCCACCACCCTTTAGTGTGCCAGAGGGAGCTAGAGAGATAGGAGGTGCTCCTCTTATCTGAAGCTCCATCTTTCTACCTGCTTCCACATTCCACACTAAAGTATTGGTTGAAACTTTAATCCAACTAGAATATATTTATACATAATGTCTGATTTGGAAATCAAGTTTCTGCTAAAATGACTGTTATCATCCAACAAAGTTTACTAAATAACCCATATTCATTTCCTCACCTATCACATACCCAAACAGCATCTACTTTTTAACTATGAGTGGGAAGTCATGATAATCATAAACCAACAATGAAAGGGGTGCACCTCTACTCTCACCAGAGGACGCCCCGGCCACACCAGCACTGACTCCTCAGAGCAGTTCTGCAACTCTCAACCTTTTCCCAACCCTGGGGGAAAGGTACTCAGGAAGCATCCTTGCCTCCTGCCAGCACTGTGCATTCTCTACTTTGCCTTGCAGACACTGTGGCACCTGAAGCAGATGACCTTTTGCCAAACAATCAGGAGCTAGATAAACACAACTGTGATGCTTTGGTATCCCCAGCAACTTGACCATGTGGCAATTACAGTATGTGCTATGAGTGACATCTTCTTTATAAATGGTTAGTCTAATTTGAATTAGAGTCGATGCTGGGTAGAATTTCATTGTATCATATTCCTTCAATAAATTATACCAGCTAATCCCTATGAGGATGGTTCTTGACCATCAGTGTTTTCCTCCTGCGTGTTCTAATGATTTAAAATAATTTAACTTTTGGGAAAGGAATTCTAAAAGTTACTGGAGTAGACTGACAGCATCACCACCTCAGCAAAAGCAAGTATCATTTAAGAGCTCTTTACAGAACAAGTCTGTGACAATTCAAAATTATCCCTACACTAGAAATTATTTCTCAAATATTCCCATATTCCCAAATCACAGATTTAAGACTTGGAGAAGCTCAGCAGCCAGTTCACGGTCAGGGCATAAATGGAATGTGGCAAAAAGAAGACCTAAACCAACATTCAAAAGTTCATTCTCTTTCTGCCGGAATTACAGGTGCCCTCCACTGCACCTGACTGCTTTTTTGGAGACCAGGTCTTGCTATGTTGCCTGGGGTAGTCTCAAACCTGTGAACTCAAGCGATCCCTGGCCTCCTAGATGTATGGAACATATCTGAGAATACAAATATTCCCACATTAATGATCAACTATGGCTAACAAAGGCACTATATCCACCCCCCCATATGTCACTGGGAGAATGAACAGTGTTTTCAAGGAATGGTGCTGGGACACCTGGATATTCATAAGCATAAAATGAAGCTAGCCCCCTACTGCACATCATATACAAAAATTAACACAACATGGATCAAGAAAGTATAAAACTCTTCAAAGAAAGTCTAGGCATCATTCTTGATGACCTTGTATTTAAACTGATCCACAGAGTCTAGTCTTCTCTAGTATAAGACTTAACCATTGAGATAGAATTCCCTTACAGTCTCCTGCCTTTTTAAACTGCAGCAGGCAAACCTATCCTGGGAAGCATCAAGGATATTAGTCACCATCCACCCATCTTTCTCTAATTACATGCAGGGTTCTCACAAGCTCAGACCTCCTGCCCAGGTTTGCCTCCTAGATTCTATCCTTTCACCAGGGCTATAACTGGAACATGAAGCCTTCCTTCTTGAAACACTGTGAACCATTAATTTGAGGGGTGGGAGGTCAGGGGAGGTTGCAACTCTCCGTGTTCTCTAAGCTTCCTGAAGACAAGGCACTGGTTTACTTTAGGCTCACCACTGCCTCATCAGCACCCAACATGGTCCAAAGCCAGATAAACTGGAGTTAGCGTGAGAGAATAGCATCTTTGTCTCATTTGCTTTGCTGCTCTAGTCAGCTGCATACTTAGAAGTCAAACTGAGAACTACCTTACAACTCTGTTAGGCAAGAAACCATAGGGTAGGGTATGAAGCCTTGGTCACCTACAGATAAAATAATACAGAAACAGCAGCAACTGCATTTTATGATACCATCTACAGTTTCATGAGACAAAGGTTTTTGATTCCCAGCTGTGGTTCAAATGGCTGAGGCTGCAGACTGACCTACAAATGGGAGTATATCCAAGAAAAGTGCAAATAAGATCAGAAAAATACATGCAGCCTGGCACAGTGGTGTGTGCTTGTAAGCGACAGCTTATGGAGTTGCGGCAAGGTCTGGGGATAGCGGTTCGAGTCCCACCCAAGGCAACACAGTGAGACCTAGTCCCAAAAAAATAGCTGGGCGTGGTGGTACGTGCCTATAATCCTAGCTACCTGGAAAGCTGAGGCTGGGGATTGCTTGAGTCCATGATACCACAGGCAACATGAGCCTGCGGTTCCATGGGCAAAAACAGCAAGACCTAGTCTCCTCCCCGAAAAAAAGGAAAGAAAGAAAAATACATGCTGCTGACCTATTAAAAGGCGCTAAAACCTGGTTTTAAGTTTACTAAGTAATTCAAGATTATCTAATTTTAAAAACATTTATCTTGGAAAGAAGTAGATTGTCTACTTCATTGAAGCTATGTTAAAAAAAATCATTCCTTATCTATTATTAATGAAATGTCACTGTGTGTCAGAGAGTTTGTCAATCATGATCACCATGTTTGAACCCTAGGCTAGTCCAGGTTCTGTTATGCCATAAAACTGAAATTTGATTTACAAACATACTAGTCAAAATCACCATAAATTTAAATACTTATAATAACATGAATTGACAAAAAATATTCTTTATTCCATCCATATTTAACATGGCCACCTCTTACCTGAATTAAAAGCTGTAAAAAGATTTTTTCTTGAAGGACCTAAAATAGAAAATAAATATCTGTGAAATATATGCATGCTTTGTTTGAAATATCGCACAAAAACAAGCCAACTAAAAAAAGTTGCTTCATTTTCAAAATCAATCTAAATTTAGGCTATAAATGAGAAATGAGATACAATTACCTTTATTAAGCATATTTTGAGAAAATTACATTCCAAATAACATTAAAATGATAGTTTAAGAGTTAGGTTAATTCATCTTCACAAATTTATACATGATTACATTAACAGGAAAAAAATATTTTTTCAGTCAAGAACTGCTGAAATTAATTTTTTAACATCTGTGAATACACACATGATACTATTCTAGTGCTGACTTGATGACAGTCCCGAGAATGTGACTTTTAAACTGCCAAGAATTAAAGCCAGTTCACTTACTGTTCAGCTATGAAGGAAAATACAATAAAGTTTTTCCCACAAATTGATACTATTTAAAATACAACAGCGAGAAATACTTTCACAAATATACAGCCATCAACTGATCAAAGATATTACAATTTGTAAACTATCAAAAAAGCTGAAAAAACACGACCAGCATCATAATAAGCAGCACAGAGCTACAAATTCAAGTCACCAGAAGAAAACCACAACTGCCAGTACTTGACATGAGATAGTCATTTCTAAGGCATATTCATCTGCAAAGTCTAAGCTGTAACAGCTGCCACACTATCGGTGGAATTTGGCAGATCATTTCTTAAAATATGTGGCTGTTATAAGTGGAAATCACTGATTTCCACTCAAGTACAATTTCTGTGATACAAAAGCTTACAAATGCAGTAGTGAGAAGTTTTAGAAAACTGGAGTTTCCTGCTCTACAAAGTCACCTAAGGAATCATGAAGTTCTCCAGAAGTTAGCTTAGTGTCAAAGTCTGACAGCATTTCTTTCACATTATGGGGTATTATCATCATCAACAAAAAGCACAGAGTCATACACTGATGTCATCCCAGCAGGAAAGTATGTGATGTTTCAGAAATTTAAGACTTTAAACAGACGTGAAGCTACTTGTACAATGAAAAAAATCTTTGCACTGATATTTATCACTATTTTCTCCGTAATTCAGTAGGAAGAAAAAAGTGTTGATAAACATTCACTACGCAAACAACTTCAAATTACTACAATAATCTTTTACACATATACACAGGGAGAGAGACACTGTCACTGCTGGAAGGGACTAACAGCCTTTCTAGAAAGCTATTTAGTAACATTTTAGCAATTTAAAGAAGACTCACACATTTAAAACCAGTGATTTCTCTTTCAGAGATATCTGATAGAATTATAATCTGAAACAATGAACAAAGTTCATATGCTGAGAGTCTCATCTCAGCATAATGTACCATAGCAAAAGTCAGAAAGAATCCAGGAACCAAAGCACTGAAAAACTATGGATGATTTCACAGCCATTTAAAATGAAGATTTCATCATTAATAAAAAGACAAAGGAAAGAGTATATATCATACCCCAAGTTTTCTCGAAAGAAAATCATTATCTATGAAGAAAAAAAATCAGGGGAATGCAACAGTTACTAATGGTTAAATGGGATGAAGGAAGACTGTTTCTTTTTCTCTAATCCCCTAATAGAAAGGTGGGTCATTCAAGAACCGGCATGGTGGTGCATGCCTGTAATCGGCAGCCTAGGAAGCCATGGCCGGGGCCAGGGATCGCGGTTCAAGTCCCACCGGGGGCACGCAGAGAGATCTAGTTCCAAAAACATATAGCTGGGCATGGTGGCATGCACCTGTAATCCCAGTTACCTGGGAAGCTGAGGCTGGGGATTGCTTGAGCCTGCGGTACCCTGGGCAATGTGAGTCTGTGGTTCCACAGGCAAAAATAGCGAGACTTAGTCTCCAAGGGGAAAAAACAAAAACAAAAACAAGAAAGGTGGGTCATTCCCAATTATTTTTCACTTGAGCAATTCACTAACCTAATCCACTATCCTAAGGGAAATATTAATAAGCTCAGAGCCACCATGATACAGCTGTGTGAGATTCCATGTTGAACACATACTATGCTCTTTCTGTAAACCCAAAAGTTATTCTTTATAACCACCGCAATTACAAACTGGATCAATAAAAAGATGAAGAGATAAACCATGGAAAAATGAATACAGTTTGAACCAAGGTGGGATGTAAACTATGTCTCTATGTCATTACTTTAGATCACTATCTTTAGAGTAATGCAATTCTAACATCTGACTTATTTTCACCATAGACCTCGTGCTTTCTGACTTATCTGTATCAGGTTATGACTATAGCACTTCCTGACTCTCAGAACAGGAATGGCCCCCTCGGTGTAAAAGTGCACCAAATGTGCTTATTCAACATGTTTTAAAAATAATTATTAAATATACCATAGACCTAATAATCAAATTTTAATTTCCTGAAGACAAGGACTCGTTTTCTATTTTCCAGACACAGTGAGGACCATACCTTTTGGAGGAGTCTTCAGTAAGTGTGCTTGAGCTCTGTGTACCAAAGGCTTCAAATACAAAGATCCTGAGGAACCATTCTGAAATGCTGGTTTTGGAGGTTTTTCCTCATACTTGATGACAGCAGCACTACCAGCTGTAATAAAGCAGAAAAGTACATTTTACTTTATAAATACAGCAGCATTGTCCACAGCTCACTCCCCCTTCTTGGATCAAGTGCTCCCCAAGCATGTATGCTGGACCAGGCAGAACTGTGCACTGGGAATACAAAGATGGATAGTAGGTAGTACCTGTCCTCAAAGATGCAGGTAACACTGTAACCTGAATGACCACACATCTTAGTAGAGTCCAAATTATGCTTCTTTTCCAGTTCAATTTCATCCCAGATAATAACAGAGATAGTTACAAGGGCCTTCCATGCTATGTAACAAGTATGCCCAAGGTGCAGCCTGAGAACAAGGTGGAATCCAGGTAGCCAGTTTAATTAATAATGTGAGAAGAGTGATGTGCAAATGCCTGATTAGCCACAAGGATGAGATCTGGCTCTATTCTCCTCAACTATGTTAGAACTTAGAACGGTACCATCTGCCAGGAATAAAGGTGCTTCAGTCCTCAAGCTAAAATATGAAAGTGAATCATACTTAATAAGAAAAACTACTGTTTATATATTACTATATAAATCCTTATTCTTTCATGAACAGTTAAGTCCTCTCTAGGGGTAAAATGTTTCTAGATACAAAAAGAACTGTTTAAGAAAAAAAGGTTAGAGAACCTTTGATCCAAATCAATTTTGCTTAGGCTGTAACGTAATTCTGAGCTCACTAGAATTAACTAGGCAAAGGGACTCCCACAGAATTTCCCGGGGGGGAAACTGTGAGAGGGAAGAATTAAAATCCACTGTGATACTTTAGGTATGTCAATGAGTACTGGAAAGAGCATCTTCTTTGCTGCAGCTCTGATTTTACTCCTTTTTCTTCACTGGAATTGGAAAGACCATCTCAGCGCATCATGTAACAACAAAGACACTTCAGCTAAAAAATTAGCTTTAAAACATTGAGATTGTTTATAATTTGCTAATCTTCTATCAAAACCAAAAGTTGAAACCATGGAGGAAAAATTATGGTGGTCTAAAGTAGTGTTCTCGCTTATTCTTATTTTTAGTGTTTGCCCCAAAATGACTTAAGTTATTGGCATCAAAGAACAAAGTATCTTTCAGTTGTATAGACAACTGTTGACTGCATTCATACAGCTTCTTCCTGTGAATTTCCTCATCCCAGTTACAACTCCCCACTGGAATAAAAAGGAACCAGAATTTCCTTGATGTACATGTATTTTTTATTTGTACTTAGGGCAGGGAAAGGAGCAGAGGGGAAAGAATGAACAGAGCTCGCTGTCAGCTCAGAATTCCAAATGATGACACATCTTCTCATTGTACTATTGCTGAGGAAGTACCTGATCTACAATGAGGTCTTATGAAACAGTGTTTCTCAGTAAGGTGTGACAAAGTGGACTTTATGGCTACTTCAAAATTAATCACCATCATCATTTATTGCATTGCTTTTTGATCCAGGAGTAATCTACATTTTAAAACCTCCCAAAGTCAAGAACAATAGCAGGAAAGTTTGAAAGCCATACTGACATTTGAAGATAATCAAATTTGACACTTAAAAAAATGCTTTTAAGTGGCAATCTTTTTTTTTTAATGGAAGTAGCAGCATTGAGTTAACAACAACAACAAAAATCAGGATGGCCTTAAAAAAATAACTCTAAGTTCATGTTTTTTTCTTCTAGCTCTCCATAACTGGATCCTCTTTGAAAAAGTGCTGTCCAGAAGCTTAGTTCCTACAAGAAATGTTAACAATAACTGTTTTTGTTCTACCTAAGATTAAAATGTTACAAACACTCAGGAGTGTAAACATAGCACACTTTGTCCCTCTCCATATCCATGGAAAAAAAATCCCAAACAAAAATACTTGGAACATTCTCTGATTCTCTCTTGCCATAAATGTTAACCCTTTCTATCCCTCCCTCTCCCCTTGCTGGCCATACTAAAAACACTGCATGTGCTCATTACCATACACCTAACTAGGCCAAGAGAAAATCTTGAGCTTCATTAATTCATTGCCTGGCCCCTAGCTCTCCCCCAACACAAACTGGCATTACTGGTTTTTCTAAATAATGTCTGGCACTAACATTCAACTCAAGTTCTAAGCATTCAACTCTATTTTAATCTACACTTAAAATTATTATATAACATAAATGTCTATTACTTTGGGGGAATGAAATCGCCACCCCAAAATATGTATTTTGGCATAAAGATTATTTTGAACTGATTATTTGTAAGTAACAGCAGACAGAAGTCTTTCTTTATCTTAGGAGGGAGCTTTTTAAGAAGGGAGTTTTCAGTGAAGACTGCAGAAATATAACTAGGTATGGCAGGCTGGAGAAAATCAGCCAGGCTTGGTGATTTCAATTCCTCTGTGTCCTTTCCTCTCTACATAGCATGAAAAGCATTTGTTTACCAAACATTTGCTTTCCCCAACTTTCTATAAATTGTGATTTCCTGACAACACTCCCCCCCCATCTCCCTCCCACCCCCCCAGCCCCTGCTCCCGGGAATCCCAGCCCTTACCCCTTTTCTCCCTAGTTCAAAATAACCTGTAAATACCAACTGCCTGACAGTCAGGGAGCCTGAGAGATTTATGGAATACCCTCAGATACACTATTAAGTTTGTCTTTTTCCTATTAATTGCTCTTATGCCAATTCAGTCACGAGACTAGTCAAAAGAACTTAGGATAGGGGAAACTTTCTTACCCTACATTACTAATCTAAATCAATTTTCATCTTAGGAAAGTGTGAAACTGCTACCTTATTTATAAAAACATAACTCTGAAGACAGCTAGAAAATCTAGACAGCTAGATTTTCACTTGTCTAAACTACCCCAACTCCTCAACAGTGCCTGTAGAAGCAACATTCAGACCCTGAAAAAACACATATTTGATGGACATCAGGTGTCTCTACAAGGAGCCATCTGTTCATTCTTCTTGTGTCCAGATAACATATTCAGTATTAGGTCAAATCAACACAAAACCTCCCCTCCTACCAACATATTTCTGATAATTTCCTACCCGTTTTTCCAACTGTCTCCTTCCCCAAAACCCAGAGACTGGATTTTCTCAAAGTTGACAGGGAGCTAATAGAAATGACAGTACTGGAGATAATACTACTGAAAAACTCAATGTAATCTTTTCAAAGATGGGTGGGGGGTAGCTTCACAGCCTGAAAATAACATGAAAGCAAAATTTTAAGGGGTACACTTTTACATATAAAATGAATATTTAATTTGTCTAACCTTTCAGTGTTTGCTTAATAAAAATACAAGAAAGTAAACAATGGTGTTAGTCTTAACCTTATATAACAGTAATTTATATTCTGATCGTACTTTTCTGAAAACATTCAAAAATTCTGTTCAAAAATAATCCATGTATTCAAACTTTATAAAATCACAGAAGCTTACAGGCCTAATAAAAAATTATGAGCCTAAATTCATGCTTTCTCATTTCCATACTGTAAACACAAAGACCTCCAGTTTCCAAAGAACTCGGTAAAAAGATCTCTCACTAAAACAAAAGGTATTTCTCATGAGGCACAATACTCCTTGTCCCTGGGTTCTCAGTCACACACAGACGTTGTTGTCCTGGAAACAAACTGCCTCAAGGCTTCTCTTTGCGCTCAATAGAACAGTGATCCTGTCCCAGACCAACTTAGTAACATGCAAGGGTCAAAGGGTCATATTCTAGGGTGTCTGAGTCCCACTCAGATACATACACATTTTCATTTGTGCATGAGTTGTCATATGCCTTTGTATTATATGACTATATTTTCCTATGATATGGTCATCAACTGCGCAAACTTCCCACCTCTACCCTCTTCCCCACTTTACAAGCCCTGACCTGTACATGCTTTTATGATCATCATTTGTACATATTTCTCTCAATTTTCTAAACACTCTAAGCTGACCTACTGAGCTCCAGAAGACCCCAACTTGTGGGATGTATGTCACTATGAAGCATGAGGTTCTCCAAGTCTTTCTCTTCTATTCCAGTTCCTAGGCTGAGAGCAGGTCAGATATCCTATCCTGATACCTGAATTTCCCCTTACCCAGAGACATTTTATCCAAACTCTTCCCGTGGCAAAGGTTTCAATATAATAAAAGAGGGCAACAGTTTCAAGTAATAGATTGAAAGCAATGATGTAAGAGTTCTGGTTCTGATATGCCCCAGGCAGGCTGCACTCAATTACTTCACTCTCCTCTGTGTGAAATGAGTGGATCTGAATTTCAGCTATAGGAAGAGAGTGTCTAAGAAACAGAATATGTCTGAATTCCAGCTATAGGAACAGAGTGTCTAAGTGAAAACTGTGGTGCTCAGTCTCACTGAGGCATCCGCAAAACATTCCTGCGCAGTGTTGTCAGGGGCAGGACCACTCGATGAGAGTTGGTCTGCAGGGTCATATATGAAATTTCACATGCAGTTGTGAAGTTATCAGCCAAGCTCTAATACAGTCTGAATTTTCTTGTCACATCCATTATGCAAGAATAATCGATTCTCTGAAATGCTTATTTTCATTTCCGTATGGTCAAAAATCTGATTCAAATGGAAAGGCAGATGGAGGAGAGAGAGGAAGAAAGAGGAAAAGAGAGGGAGAGAGGGGAAGACAGAGACATACATGTTCTGAGTCTAAAGAGAAAATGAGGAGATATTCTTAGAGAAGATTAAGGAGAGCAATGGTTTTTCTATGAGAGAAGAACCTCTCATTGGTCCAGATTTTTATTTGCAAACTTAACATTTCATACAGCATGCTAGCATCTAGATAACATTAGCTTTGTCTTGCTTATTAAATTATGTATGTACATAGAGCCAACATTCTGTTCACTTTTTGAATTTGGGGGAATTTACTTGGCACTCCCTACTAAGCCAGGTCATCTGCCTACCTGGCCTGAAATCAAATCACTACTTAAGTGGAAGTTTTCCAATTCCAAAACAAAAAATCATTCAACTCTGTAATAACAAGAATGTGTCTGACAATGCATAGAAAAACATTCAAAGAATAAAACAAAATCAATTATCAGTCTGCATAATTGTTTTTCTGTAAGTAGTTCATTCAAATATAAGTACTATGCACATTTTGTATTATAGGTTCATGTATATATTGCTTTTTATGCCTTCCCTCCTCCCCATCCACTGTCTACATCAGCAGTCAAACACAGGGTGCTGTGAATCTGAAAGCAGCCTGAAAAATATTTCAACACTACTTCAATTTCTTACTGATGTTGGCAGGTAAGAGAGTACCTATTTGTCATCTGCAAGAAAGAGACTGACTCTTAATAAGATTAAGTAAGACTAATCTTTCTATCAGCATAATCACTTAAACAACTCAAAACACAATCTTCTTATAAGTGAAGAAAATAAAAGCAGTCAGAAACTTTTTTTTTTGCTACAAGAATTCTGAAGAAATCTGGAATTCCCCTCTCATATATCAGATGAGAATACTGAGGCTAAGACAGCAAAAGACTATCCAGCTTCACACAAGTTAGTAGTTAAACTGGATGAGTCCAAGTCAAATACCCTTTTCTGCCTATCATACCATCTCAGCCAGGGCTCACCACTAAGGTGAAGGGAAAGAAAGCTCCATTTTTTTTTTTTTTTCAGTTAGGCTCCTTCTGTTCTGTTTCCAAGAGATTGCAAATAGCATCTCTTCCATTTTCCCTCACCATCTGTCTTTCAAAAATAAACAAGTTTTCATGGCCAAACTGGAAGGAGAAGGAAGCCCTGGGACTTCCTATTTGCTTACACACCAAAATTATATGCTCACAAGACTTCCTCCACATTGCACAATAGTCCACAAACCTTGAACTCTAAATCGTGTAATTTATTTTTATTCAATCTTAAATACTGAACTTTAGCTGAGTCGGGAAAAATTTATAACCTCCAGCCTCTATAAATGAGCACATTTAATATAGAAATGACTATTTGGTATTTCATGCTAATATCTAAAAGAAAATTACTATCATAACTAACCTTTTATGCATAAAAGAACACAGTAAGAACCTGCTAAGATATAATGTCTTTCGTATTATGATCCCATCATTTTGAATCTTGGTAATGTTATTTTCATAGGATCCCAAAGCATCAAGAATCAGAAGCTAATTGTACAACAGCACTATGTGATTTTAGAAGTTCTTAAGTGGTGCCACTAATAGTATCACATTACAAAGAAATGAGCAGACAATGGTTCAAATGCTTAACCCAACCTGACCTAAAATACTGACTAGAGGTTATTTCTGATCATAACTCTTTTTATCAGAAATGGGAAAATTCCAGCTTACATGATTTTTCATGTTTTAAGGTAATCTTTAGAAAGCACACATCTTTAATATTTGTGAATATAATGCAATTTAATGAGCAAAATGATAAAAAAATGCTGCTTTAATTCTAGATTTTTTTTACTCTTACAACTATAAGCTACATTTATAAAAACAATTTCTAATCAGAAATAAAATAATCTTTCATAATACAGTAACATCAAACATCAACAATGCTACTGAATTATATTTAGTAAGAATTCCCAAACACACAATATTAAAACTGATTCTGTACAGAATCATTCACAACTTAAATGCAAATCTCTCCCAAAATACAATTAACAAATTATAAGTTACAAATATAGCAATTAAGAGATGCCAAATCAATTTATTGAATAAATGCAGGCATGCTTACAAAGAAAAGAATCAAACCAAAAATTGACCTACTTCGTTTCCCAGTAAATGTGGCTAACAAAGGAATTATACAAAGGCTGTAGGATCCCAGGACCAGCAGTGTCAATAAGGTAGCATCGTAGTGCCTCTCTGAACCAGTCGGTGGGGTGAGTGTAGAATTGATAAATATTTTTGAAGAAATATCCGTTTCTGTACAACTGCGAAATCCTCCTGGTACAGTCATTTAAAAGGATCAAAGCACGCTTAAGCAGGGAAAACTGCAGCCATGTTCATTCTCACATCCCTCATGCTTGCTCTTAGTGAATGAGAATGGAGGGAAAAAAATCTGTAAGCTCCAAGGCACTATACAAAACAGATTAACCCAGCTAGCAAATCAAACTAAGAAAGAGACTCAATGATTTGAATGTTTAATCGGCAACAGGGACACATCGCCACTAGACAGGCTCTGTGGGTAAACGGTAAACCCCTTTGTTGAAAGACAAAAAGGAACAGACAAAAGCATTTTACAACCTCCTTAGGAGTGTCAGACACAGGACTGAAACCGTGGCAAAGTCAACATGGCTGTCAATGGAAAATGCTAACTAAGCAGCACTACAGAAGGTGTCAGCTCCTAGTGTCACAAATCTCTTGGCTACACAGTCCTCCCAGTGCATGTTAAAGAATCTGTTTTAGTTTGTTTTTAAAAGCCACATTACAGAGAAAACAGGGTGACATGATCGTAAAATAATGCACATGTGAATCACCTATTCAAATTCTTGGAGAATTATCTTACATGCAAACCCCACTGAGCTTGTGCCACAACTTCACAAGTCAAACAGTAAACAGATAAAAATCCTGTTTAATTTTAGGTAACATAATCAAATACCCCTAAAGTTTTGCTCTTCAGTTACTTACTACCATATGGTACCAGTCACCGCTGCTAAGTGATGTCGTAGAAATAACTCAGTCATTCATTCAACACCTTATGCTCCACAAGCACATTCTTAACTGTCACATGCTGGCTGAGTGCCCATGAACTCAGACAATCTCTCTGAGCTGCAGTTACCTCATACATAAAATCAGAATAAGAGCAGATGTAACTTCAGAGGAGGAAAAAAATAGTATGGAACCCAGAAGGTTCAATAACAAGGATTCCACTGTGTCCCTGATCCCTTACCAAAAAGAAAGCAATCCCTCCTTAAAGTGGAGACTGCCCCAAATTTAGCATCCAAAGTATACAACTACAAAATATCCATCTACATAATACATGGGATTTTACAACATACATGGGATTGAAGGTTTTGTTTATTTCCTGACTTGCAATTGGCTTCAAGGAGTCCCTCACTTAAGTATGCCCTTAAATAAAAAACACCAAACAAAAAGTGTCTCAAGTGATGCACTTTTGAATCTTGTGCAAAATTATACCAGGTGCCTTTAACACCTACATACTTCAATGTGTCAGAACACACCCCTCCCATGAGAACAGTACTGAAAGCATGTTTTTCCTGTGAAACTTTTAGAGCAATTCCAAAGAGAAGTGCTATTCGTATTATCCCTTTTTATCACCGATTCAAAAAATCTGATGAATTTGTAGAGCATTCATTTCTTCTTATAACTAAGGCTTCAATAACCCCCCAAAGTCTGACATGAGACTGACTTACAATTACTGCTGTAAATGCTCAATTTGCTGTGGGTGCGGGTGAGAGAGGAGAGACTTCCGGTCCTCCTCAGTGAACTTTTCAAAGTTGCTGTGGACTTAGGCAGCGGTCTAGACAAATTCACCCAAGATAGTTGTGCAGTTTTCGAGGATGAGAGTTTTCCTTGGGATTTAAAAAGAAGAAATTTCCACTGCTACTCATTTCAACAGCTTTAGCCCTGTAAACAAACTCCACCAACCACTAAGTCAAAATGCAAAACGAGTATTCACAATTATGTAAATTCAGCTGAAACACGAAATTTCATATGAAATATTTTTAATTTTGATAATTTATAGGCATAAGCACAAAGATGATGAAGAGGCAATCATGCATTGAGAAGGGTGGCTGTAATCCTATAATCTGAATTAATTTACACTGCCTATAACAGAGAGATCGAGGAGCTATGGGAAAAGAAAGTTTTAGCACTATGTTGAAATCAAAGAATAAACACTGATGTGACCTCAGCCCACACTGTTGATTAAAAGTAAATTATCCATTTACACACATTAGGCTATCATATAAAATAATGAAAATTTAAAAACAAAGAAAAGCTTCAAATTTACGAGAAAAACTTCATTTAAAAAAGCCCTACTGCCTAACACCAGGTGGTGCTGTGATATCAAAATTCTATTTTCATTTCCTCTTACTCCTTTTTTGCCAACTTAATGGTCTTTGCTTTTTTTTGCAGCAAATTATTTCCACTTTACTATATTCTCTGACACCTTTAAAAGCAGACAATACTGAATCCATTCCTACTACCTGAATTTGAGTATTTCTGAAATTCAATCCTTTATGACAAACTGTTCCACAGCCACTTTTCTTGCAGAGTCTGTCTCACTTCTTTTTTTTTTTTGAGACTTGGTCTCGCTACTTTGCCTGTCGCCTGGGGTACCACGGACTCAAGCAATCCCAGCCTCAGCTTCCCAGGTAGCTGGGATTACAGCTGCTCGTCACCAAGTCCAGCTATTTTGGGGGGACTAGGTCGTGCTATGTTGCCCTGGGTGGGTCTTCAACCTGCGGACTCCAGCAACTCCTTGTCCCGGCCTTACTACGAAGGCTGAGATTAAAGGCACATGCCACCGTGCCCGGCCTACTTTACTTCTTAGCCAGTGCTCTTATATGGACGAATCCCAAATTCTCACCTACAGCCCTAGCCTCCTCTGGATTCTGTAGGTCACTAATATTTTGAATACCTGTTGTTCATATTCATTGTTGATAAATTTTTTGTTAAATAATTAGATAACCTCCTACCCACTATGCTTATGATAATTCCATTTTCCCTTTACTCTCAAGACTCAAAGAATCATGTTTTTTGATCCCTTACTCTCATATTAATCTTACACCAAGATGCTTCCAGTTATCAATTAAAGAATATCAATAATGGGAAGAGATCTTAGGTGAAAATTAGTGTCATGTTACTAACAGTATTATCTGTGAGTAATATTTCTGGAAAGTAATAGTGTTTTGTCTTAGGGATTGCATTTATAAAAATCTCTTCTAACCAGAGAAAAAGGAGTTTAAGCCCCTTAGGTCTGACATTTAAGATCTCCCACCTCTCTCCAGCCTTAGTCCTTGTATTACTATTTTATATTAATGTGCACTTTGCTCCAATCAATTCCATTTTCTCTCTAACATCAGGTGTACTACTCTAATTCACTAGACACATTTTTTTCCCCAAAGAGACCTTCTTCTTTAAGTGCTACAAATCCTAATTCACCTTAGAGCTTGCTTAAATAACTATTATTGACTCCTAAAGTCTTGTCCTTCCATCCTTTACAACTCTATGGAATATGAAAACTAAGTTTTTATACCCCAACTTAAAATATCAATTCTCATTATCTACAGGGCATTATTTTTACTCATATAAATATTTTGAAAGCAACTACCAACTACTCTTAAACTTTTCCATAACCATTCCTCTACACATTGACATATTCTGTCTCTCTCTCTCTCTCTCTCTCTCTCTCTCTCTCACACACACACACACACACACACACACACACATACTTATTTATATTTCTCCAGGCCATGCTACTCTAGTCCTCTGCTAATGCCCATCTTTATGAATGAATTGGCCTACTCTCCATCAAGTCCCCTATCTGACCCAAAGAACATAGTCAGTTGTTGATACTCTTTAAATCCTTGACCCATTTACATCCCCACCCCAGATCTCCTGAATCATATTCTGCATTTTAACAAGATCCTGGGATGAGAGTGAGATGGGCCAGGGGTGGGGGGGGGTGATGGGGGGGGCATACACACACCCCCATTCCACATACTTCTACAACAGCATGTTTCAAATAGGTCATGGACAAGTCTCTAAGGTCCCTGAAAAGAGGAAAAGGACCTGACTTAGTTTGTCCCTTAGGACCTAGCAAACTTTTGTATGGAGTGAGATTTATTAATTTTTTTTTTTTGGACGAGTTCATTTTCCTTTTCAGGACAAGAGGTGGGTGGGGAGCATAGGGAGAGACTGGTGCCAACTATCAGCTGTAAGATAAAGTCTGAAGATACAATGTATAACAGTGACTAGAGTTGATAACACTATTACATCAATGACATTTGCTAGTGAGTAGAATGTAAATGCTCTCACATACACAAAGATGTGAAGTGACAGATGGGAATTTTTTTTACAATGTGTATTACATTAAACATTACACTGTACTCTTTAAATCTTACTATTTTACTAGTCAGTTACAGCTCAGTAAATCTGGAAATAACTGTGATTATAATGATATCAATAAAGCTATTAAAATGTTTTAAAAGCCAAAAGTAAACAATGTATTTTGATATTGATCCTGTCATCATCACAATGAACATTCAACCAACATTACAAGCTTGTTTGTCCTGTTAACAGACTCTCAACTAGATCAAGGGAAATATTTATCTTTAACATTCCTTGTAACAAATAGCAAATATATGTCCAGATTTTTTTTAATGTCTAACCACCAGTTATATGTGCTATTGGAGGCATAGTAAAACTGAGTTTTCAGATATAAATTTACCAAATGCTGCCCCTTCATCAGTAGTGACATCATAATGAGTCATCATAAGAAATGAGCTGGGCTGAGCAACTGACATGGCCACCTCTGGCCACTTCACAAGTCTGAAAACTCAACCTAATCTTTGGAAAAGGATGTTATTTCTGAAAGCACAGTAGGTTTACAGACCTGCTATAAGGGGGCCTCAGAATCATGACAGACCTACACCTCTGATAATAACACACACTCTGGCATGAAGAACCCAAGACCAAATGCCATTTTCCAGACTGGCCTCATGCCATTTTTACAAGTCTCACCATCATTCCTATGCAGCACACCACCCTCTCCACCTAATGGTAACTTACAGTTGAAGAAAATCTTTCACATTGCACTGCAGACACTGAAAGTGCCTATTTCCAAAGATTAGCAACTTTGAAGCTGAGAATAATACTGAAGGTGTTACTATTACCATCCCCCACTTACAGATGAGAAAATCACTGAAGTCATTAAATGACTTCAGTTCACACAGCCATCACTGTGACAATAATGCTTAGGATGGAGGTGGTTCACCAACAGCCCTGAGTTTCTCTGCTGTCTGGTGGAGCAGAAGCATCCAAGTCAAGAGACATGGTAGGCTTGAAGGGCAGCAGCTTTCCTGTTCTTTACCAGGACAGTGCTCCCCTAGCACCATGCTAACAATATTCAGACACCTCACAGGTATTTGACTATTTTATTAAAAGTTCCAAGGCTAACAACCCCCGCAGCCAGGTTTCTGAGGGAACCCACCTGACCCTTCCCCCACCCAGGTGAGCTGCCAGCGCAAATTACTTAACTAAAGTACAGATCAACTTTAAACCTGGAAAACATTCCCATCAACATGCCGACCAACACAAGATCCATGGTTTCTCAATATGTAGAACAAGTTAGAAAGCAAAACACAGTAAGGAGAAAAACTTTAAACATGCAAGCAAATGCTACAGGAAATAATCCATCACCAACAAAGAAAGGACAATCTCTGGAAAACATCGAAGAAATGATGTGTATGTCAGAAAAAGATTCCAGCATCAACATGTTAAATGTACTCCAACAATTAAGAGAAGAATTGGAAAAAAAGGACAACACCATGAAAGAAGCATTTAATGCACTAAGGGAAGAAGTAAAAACATATAAAAAAGAAAGCATCAATATGTATAACCTAATCAATGAACTAACAAATGAAAATGAATCCCTAAAATTGAAATTGAAAGAGACTCAAGATTTAAGGGTTGCAATAGATCAGCTCAAAAATGCACAGAAACGCCATGGCAGCAGAATAGATGAAATAGAGAAATGAATCAGCACACTTGAGGATACAAAAATAGAGAGGACAAAGAAAGAAAAAGAGAGAGAGAAACAAAGTAGAACTGAAGACAAGCTCAGAGATAAGTCAGATTCCTTAAAGAAAAGAAACATAAGAGTAATAGGAATCCCAGAAGGAGAGGAGAGAGTCATGGGAACTGAAAGACCTTTCAATATAATAATAGAGAACTTCCCAAATCTGAAGAAAGAAATGAAAATAAACATACAGGAAGCCAAAAGGACACCAAACTACTTTAATGAAAGAAAAGCCACAGCAAGACACATCATTGTAAAACTCCCAAGAACCCGATAAGGAAAAAATAATGAGAATGGCTAGAGAAAAGAAACAGATAACCTACAAAGGAAAACCCATTAGACTGACCTCAGATTTTTCTGAAGAGACACTCCAGGCAAGGAGAGAATGGAGTCACATCTACAAAAAACTCCAAGGAAAAAAGTGCCAGCCAAGAATACTCTACCCTGAAAAGCTATCCCCTTCCTCTACAAAGGAAAAATTAGAAACTTCTCCGACAAGCAGTCTCCAGAAATTTGCTACCACTAAACCCCCACTCCAAGAAATTCTGCAGGAGGCCTCAAGATCAAAACCATAAGAAGAAAATACAAAAAACAAAAACACAAAATAAACCCCAAATGACCACCAGGAAACCATTAGAATCACAAATATCAATATTCACCCTAAATGTCAATGGTCTAAACTCAGCAATCAAAAGATGAAGTGTTGCAGATTGGATCAGAAAACAGAACCCAACATTCTGCTGCCTCCAAGAAACACATCTGATTGCTAAGGATAAGCATAGACTGATGATGCAGGGTTGGAAAACTACACTACAAGCAAACGGCCCCCATAAAAAAGCAGGAGTTGCCATTCTGCATCAGACAGAGCAGACTTCAAATTAACAAAAGTGAAAGAGAAAGAGAAAGATGGCCACTACATAATGGTTAAAGGGTCAATCCACCAAAAAGACATAACAATAATCAACATATATGCACCTAATGAGGGAGCACCAAAATTCATAAAACAACTACTAGTAGAACTGAAATCAAATATTGATGAGAATACATATGTGGTAGGAGATTTTAACACGCCACTCTCAACAAAAGACAGACCAACAAAACAGCAACTACACAAAGAAATAAAAGCTTTAAAGGAAGAGCTAGACCAAATGGACTTAATAGATATATACAGGACACTACACCCCCAAGGAAAAGAATATACTTTTTTTTTCAAATGCACACAGTTCATTCTCTAAAATTGATCCTATATTAGGCCACAAGACAAACCTGAACAAATACACAAAGATTAAAATAATACCAACCTTTTTCTCCGATCATAAAGGCATCAAATTAGAAATCAACAATGAAAAGAAAATAAGGAGAGTAAACACTACATGGAGACTGAACAACAGGCTTCTGGAAGATCACTGGGTAAAAGAGGAAATCAAAGAAGAAATTAAAACCTACATGGAGACAAACAACAATGATGATAGATGATACAACGTTCCAAAATGTGTGGGACTCAGCAAAAGCAGTATTATGAGGAAAGTTCATAGCAATATAGGCCCAAACAAAAAGAATGAAACAGCCCAAAGGAATACTCTAATCTCCCAACCTGAGGACTTACAAAAAGAGCAACAAAAAAATCCAAAACCCAGCAGAAGACAAGAAGTAAAAAAAATAAAAGCAGAGATTAATGAAATAGAAACCAAAAAGACCATCGAGAAGATAAACAAAACCAAAAGCTGGTTCTTTGAAAAAATAAATAAAATTGACAAACCCCTGGCAAGGCTTACAAAGAAAAGAAGAGAGAAAAACTCAAATAAGTGGGATTCATCCCAGAGGCACAGGGATGGTTCAACATTCGAAAATCAATCAACATAATCCACCACATCAACAAAGAGAAGAACAAAAATCATATGATCATATCAATAGATGCGGAAAAAGCATTTGATAAAGTTCAGCATCCATTCATGATGAAAACCCTGGAAAAAATTGGTATAAAAGGAACATACCTAAACATAATAAAAGCTATATATGACAGACCCACAGCAAATATCATCCTCAATGGGGA
>PVHY01017652.1:0-30915 GCA_004024945.1 Uropsilus gracilis
TCTTGAACCATTTAGTAAACAGTAAACTTGATGTACTCGGGCTGAAGATACATACCAACTAATGAAGTGACAAAGTAAGTAATGACTTAGGAAGAAGGCCTCCTTGGGATTTTGTAGAATTTGGGGTGTAGGAAGAAGGGGAGGATGATAAGTTTTTTAAACACTCCCTAGTTCTCTTTAGGCACAGAAGATGTTAACTCTAAAGGCTGCCAAATATGTGGGTAATTGAACCCACAAATCCTCTGAAATACAGTTCCCTAGTGACTGGGATCCTAATGTTTGAGCACTGTAGAGCCTCCGGCTCTCGGATGATGGATGCAAAAAGCCCTGGGTCTCCATGATGGCCTCCCAGTCCCTGGTGCCTTAAAAGCCATGGATCCTACCTCTGTAAGAGCACGTGATGGGGTTCTTTTGCTTTATTTTTCTGGCTTTAGAATTGGGAAGCAACTGTTTTGGCATATATTTTTCTTTCCGTTTATCATGCCCAAATTCACTGCAGTCTACACCAGTGACCAATTCAACCTAAAACTCTGAAGTGCATGAATTATCTCTAACAAAGGGTAAAGTTATATATATTTCTGATGTGCAAAAGCCTAGGTGCACTGGGAGGTTTTCTGTACCTGCTTGCATGGGGGAGTGATGATATGTTCAGCTGTTGCTTAACCCATCAGTATAACCCTTATCTTACATGGCTAACTTTCCTTCCAGACACACTGTCACCACCCAGAAAAGCCTTAGTTGCCCAGTAATGTCCTCCAACCACAGAAATCCAGAGGTAGCAATGGATGCCTCCACCTGGCACTCTGCTGAATTTGTAGTGACCCAGGGGATTTGGGTTCAAAGATAAGAGCCCTAGTTCCAGGTGCAAAGGTGTGAGTGTTTGACTGTGTGCGACAAATGAGGTCAAAGAAGGTAAGAGATATATATCAGTTACACATCACTGTGCCTCTGAAACACTCACCTGGCCAGGGAAAGCCTCTGTATCCTCTTCACCTTCTCAACATGTCCCAGCAACAGCTTTGTCTCCAGAAGACCAGGAAACCTAGACAGTTTCCCCAAGTGGACAGCGTTTATTCTCACAGGCTACTCAGCTCTCCCCTTCCTGCTTCCAAGACCATGTCTCTTTCTCCTTTAAAAACTCCAATGCAAACAAAACTCATGACTTCTGTCCTCAGCGGTTCACCTTATCTTGCTCCCCGACTCCACACAAGTCAATGTCCCAAGATCTCACTCTATCTGTTTGGTCATCCTCATCTCTGTCATTCTCTCCAGTTTACCTCATGCATCTTTCCCCTTGGATGTGCTCTCATCTTTTCCCATTCAATTCATCTCATTCTTAGGCATTTCTATATTTGTAATTCACTTTCTTTTGAACTGTCCCTTGTGATAATTCACCTAGATGATAGGAACAGCCAATTTGTAGAAACCATCTCTTTCTAACTACCTATATCCCCTGGCCCCATCTTCACTCTCCAACTTATCCAGGTCATTTTCATGGTTGCTATGGATTAACTCTCTTGCAGATGTTCTCAATGGACGCCCTTCTTGGCCACATACTAAAGTGGTCACATGTCAACTCACTCTCTTGGCCAGCTCAGGGTAACCAGAAAACATTAAACCAGTGGCCTAAACTATTTTTTCTTTCAACAAATGACCTCACTGTCCTACCTAGAAATTAAAACCTTTTCCTAAAAAGCATTGCTGTCTCTTGATGCTATGAAACCTTTCCTCTTGTTTTCACTCCTTTGAAGTCTTTTCACAGAATAAACACTCTTACACAAAGCAACCATCATCTTCTCCACATCTGCTATACATTTCTGCCTGCTCCTTACGTTGTCACAGAAACTGTCTCTTTTCAGAGTCATGTGGACTTCCTCCACTAAGGCTCTGACCCACCACTTCTGCTGGGCAACCATCCTTATTGTTTTTCTTTGCTGCGCCATCAGTTTCTTTCTTAGCTTGATTACTCAGACATGCTTTAGCAGAGGCTATTTATTTATTATGTTCTGGTAAGCTGATGCTTTCACATGACTCAAATTTTGAAAGGGACAAAATGGCTTACACAAAGGTCTCCCTTCCCAGTGTCCTCAAATTTTCTCCTTCCCTGCCTTGTCAGTTAGCATTATCACTCTCTGGTGTATCATTTTAAGCACAATACACAGTGCGTTGTAGCAGCAGACAAATATATATATATATATATATATATATATATATATACATATACATATATATACATATATATCATGCATAGTTTTTTCATTGTTTTAGTTGTATAGTTCCATGATGCCAATGTTTCATAACCAGTTTTGTATTGAATATCTTTTCTTAAAATGTACAAAAACTGCTGCCTCCATGATTTCATAACCCCCCTCTAGTGGCCACCAACTTCCTGTTACTCTTTTCACCCAAGCTTCAGTTGCATAGGCTACACCTATGTCTTTGTCTCTTCTTCACCTACCTTCAACTTGGCCTCCTTTACTGTAATTATTCTTTTCCAAGTTACTAAATTCAGCGACTACTTTTCTGAATTCATCTCACTTTAATTCCTAGGAAAAATATTGAATACTTACTCTTCTTGTTTCCAATACACCATAAACATGATTTTATATCTTCCAGTTTATCCTTTTCTAGAACTTCCTGCATTTTTTTCCCCTAGTGCTTTAGGTTTTCTTGTCTGCTTATCCATTCTTCCTCTGAATTCACTACGATCTTGGCTTTAAAGTTACATATGATAGTCTCCATATTTATATTGCACACACAGACTTCTCTGAACTCCATAACCACCTGCCTTTTTCACATGTGAATTGTGTGCTGGATGTTAAATGGAAATCTCAGCCATATTCAGGACAAAGCTCTTGATTCTACTCCTTCTCCCAAAGTGTGTTCCTTCATCAGATTTCTCACCTCATAGCACTGCTGTCCGCCACAACTAAAGTCAGAATCTGGGTGTCATCCTTTATTCTTCTTTGCTAGTTCTTCTGTGCTCTTCGAGTATAGTTAGTTTTATCTGCAATCATACCAAAGATGTCTATTCTCCATTTTCTTGTTATTCACCATATCAAACTATCTATCTCACTCTCTCTGTCCTATAGCCTCCTGAGGCCTCTGTTCCAGTTCTTGCCCCTCCAATCCCTTTTCTTCAGGAGCTAAAGGAATCTCTTAAGAACATAAGTGGGACCATGTACATCAGATCAAATCACTTGCCTGATTCACACCTAGAACAAAATCCAGATCTCTTATGATGGCCAAAATTATCCCACATGAGCAGGATCCCAACCACTGCCTTCATTCCTCTAATCCCAGTCCTAAGCATATTTGCCTTTTTGTCTCCTCTGACTCACTAATACCTTTGCCTGGAATGCTCTTCTTTTCCTCAGAACATTGCCGAGTCGTTTGGGTCCTTCATTGCAGCTTGATGCCACCTCCTCAGAGAGATCCTCCCTGACTACTTCCTCTTCCCACCCTAGTCCTCTAGTCAGCGTCCTGTATATTGCTTCACATGATGCTTCACACTGCCATAACCTCACATATTGGCTGCTATGTATTTCTGTTGTTGCTACTAGGCCATAAATGAGTAACATTTATAAATGAGTAACATGAGACCATAAATGGTCTTTATCATCTAGGTCCTAGCATAGTATCTGGAATTTTCTAAAGTCTCAATAATTCTTTGGATACAAAATTATTTTCTAAACTATGAAATGACAAAAATTTGACCAATTGTTCTAATTTTACAAAAAAATCTTGTAAATGTTATAGATTATCATCATCCAACTTTAAAAATTATCTTATTCAATCTACCAAAATATTTATGATTAGGATAACATAATACATTTCGTAGTTACTCAAAAATGTATGATTTTTGCTTATTGCTAGGCTTCACTTTTGGAAAATCCTAAATTTTACTTGTGCAGTTTCATACTGAAATCAGGTGCAGAAGGGGTAGACTAACCAACCAACAAGCCACAGGAAAAAAAAGAGCAGAACTTTCAAAATATGGATTTTGTCACCCAGTTTCCCTCAAGTTCGTACCGCCCATGTATACCAGTTGCCAGTCAAATACAGTTTAACAACAGGGTTTTATTTACAAAGGAAATTAGCAGGGAAAACAAAAGTATTTAAAGCCACAAGTGGCCAGTTACCTTACCCCTGGGGTAGTCCCAAAGGTCCCAAAAACACATGTCCATGATGGTGCCCCTTTGCCCCTCCAAACCTGAGGCAGGCACTCTGCAAAGTCCAGTCTTTCTTCAGTGTCTTCTCTGCTTCTTCTCTTTCCAGCATTCCGAGCTGCTCCACTTCTCCAAGGCTCTTCAAACTTTTTCAACAAATGCTGATGCAAATCAGCTTTCCATGCCACCTTGCTGCAGTGCCATGCTCCACACCAGCCACTCTTCTACCAGCCACCATGGCTCCATGTCACTACCAGCTCACTCTTCCAGGGGGCTTATGTCCATCCTCGTCACTCGGGCTGTTCTTTACTGGCCCACCATTCTCATGTCTCTCCTCTCCCCAAAAGTCTCTCTCTCCCTCCCAGTCTCTGCTTGTCTCTTCTTATATCCTATTTTTTTTTTCTTCTCCCCTCCTGAAAAGCAGAGGGTCCAATTTCCCTTTACACACCCTCTTGGTGATTTATTTTCTCTTTCCCACCCAGGATTTGCAACAAAGTAAAAGAAGGAGTACTCTCACCCTGTTTAGGCTTTTACCTTTGTATTTTTCAGACAGAGTTAATGGCAGTGCCTGAATTTTATGAACAAATACATTACCCATGTTGGGGGGAATCACAGCTTCAATACAACAATTTTAATTTTTTTAATTATTCATATTTTTGTAGGTTTTTTTGCATGCTTTAATGAAAGAAAGCTTTCAATAAAATTCTGTGATGTCATAGGTGTATCCATTCTTTTAAAAAGCTCAGAAATTACAGGAAAGAATTCTCTTCAAAGATGTAGAACTGACAGCCTCAAAAAAAAACTGGTAGAAACCACGAACTTCTGGCAGCAGCATCTCCTCAAAAAGGGAAAGAGATCTTTATTTTAAGGAAAGTTTTGCTCTTTCATGATTATTGTTGACCAAATCAACACTTCCAACCACCTTTTACTCCATCCCTATGTTTGCTCCCATAAAATGTGGTGTGTTCTTCCCAGATCTTTCTTAGCACAAAGTCATGCATGCATATTGGAGTTCAAATAAATAAATCCTTGCCTATTCACTGTTTATTGTTTGCATCACAAAGCTCCCGCTGACCATCTGGCACATATGTAGCCTCTAACTGTTTTGTGGCTTGATTTATTTTGCAGTCTCTTAATTTGTCTATATGATGCCACTGCTGTATATTATAGGGGCAGGGCCATCTCCTCTATAAATTATGAAATTAGTTGGAAAGCCTGAATGCCTGTTAGTGAATGTGAGCTCCATGAACATTAATCTACACAGTGCATTGTATTCAACCACATCCTGGCATCAGGCTAACCCACCAGCACTTTTGACTGCAAGTCAGATTCCCCAAGTTGGACAAGTGTGGAAGATGGATCACAGAGCAACCCACATAGCCCTAATAGGATGTAAAGGATAGGGGTGACCGTAGACTGAAGAAATTTGAGAAAGACTCAACAGAATATCTTCAAGGAGACTGTGACAACTGAGAAGCCGCAGCAAAAGCCAGATCTTTCTGGTATACAGAGATCAGAGATGAGAGAGGCAGAAACACCTGAAGTGGGGGAAGGGACTTTGTACACAAGAGGCAAAACAGCTCCACACCCCAAAGAACAAGCATCCAAGAAACAGATACTAGTTGATTAAGAACATTATCCTGTGTACTTCAGATCTATGGTATGTATGTGTGTGTGTGTGTGTACACGCACACATGCACATGCAGATCCACCTACCAGAAATGAGGCCAGCTTCCTTCCACAGTTACCCCATTCATCAATAGTGTCATTATTTTTCAATCCTCGATAAGTCTTGGGCATACAATTTAATTTTTTCTACAAAATTTATTTATGATCTTTGTACAAATCTCACTCTCACTTTCATTTTCTCTAATACACATAAACACAATTGTCCTGAAGTATCTACAATCAAATTAGAGTCCCTTCTTTACACACACACATATATATATAGTCAGCATAAACTAAAGAGTCCATCATATTCTTTTTTACTTTCTTTGAAGCACTCTTCAAATATTCCCTATTCTTTCTGCAAGAAAAAAGCATATTTTGAATTTATAGCCTTAGAAGTAAAGAGAACAACTCTCTAGTCTCAACTTCTGCACTTACCCACTCCTGGCCAGAACTAATCTCTTCTCCCTAGAACTATGTTTACTTCATTTACACCTTGGAAGAGTTCCAGTGACTCCAGTACCTACCTTTAGTTCAAACCTCCCTCACCTGTCCAGCCCTTCTTATCTTAACTGTTGTGTTCCTTATCTGGGCTTTCTCCAGTTAGAAACATGTCCCTGTATTTGCCTAGTTCATCCTCCCCTTGGACTTGACCTTGCTGTTACTCTGACAAGCACACTGTCATTGTGCCCTTGCCCATCTTTCTCTCTAATTCGATCTTTTCCTCCTCGGTTTTCAATACCCACCTCACACTCTCCTTCTAACCCAGTATATGTCTCCTTTCTCTAAATGCCTATAAGTCATATGATTTAGATTTATTGTTTTCTAATTATTTCAGAAGTGCTAACTCTATCTCTTCCAAGGAAAAGGATAACTCTTGTGAAAAACTCACCTTAACAATTATGCTCATAAAACCCAACATTGGACGCTTGGAAAATTAAAAATCCAGTAAAAACACAGGGAAAAACCAGACAACAAAGAAAGCTTACTTTTCACTTAAAAATACTTGTCTCCCCACTGTTTTGTATGTAGGGTTGACTTTCACCTTTACGGTTTTGGTTTATGACCCTATAATAATTCCCTTTTATGTGGTCATTAAAATAGAGGTGGAATTACCTTCAGGGCAAGGTAACTAATAGGCTTGGTAGATTAACTTACCGTTTCTTTCAGGAAAAGAATTTTGAGTGTCTATCCTGAAAATTTGGAAATTCTTACCCTCAGGAAAAAAAAAAAAACAGCTTTTGGAGGTGCAGCAGATAGTAAAACCCTACCTAAGATTGGAAACCTCCTTGATTTTGATCTTAAACATTTTGCCTATCTGCCATTTTAAAAAGTCATGAAATGATTCCTTTTTTCTCACTTTAGAAGAAAATTTTTAAGAAAAGGGTAAATCTACTAGTGTATGGCAGATGGAGGTCAAGATCCTACATAGATTTTCAGCATTAAGGCAGAACAAATGTACTGCAAAATTACAAAAAAAAAAATCAGAGCAGTAACCTTTTAAGAACTGCCAAATTGCTGGCAAGATGAAAATGGGGTTGCATTTGAGAAATTATGCAGTGTTGTACTTCTTGAAGAAATGTACAGCACAGAAGAATATATGTGTTTTCGTTCAAAATTCTATTTTTAATATTCATACTGGCACCAGCTAAAGTAAACCTAAGTATATGTAGAACATCCAGTAAATGGTAAATGGTAGTGGTAAGGGGGGGGGGGGTAATGGAAATAGAGGCTCTGGTGACCAAGTATATTTTTGAAATATCAAACAGACATTCAGCCTGGGTGCTGAAGATCACGATGCAGAGTGAGAAGTCAAAAATTTGCCCAGAAAAAGATGGAAAGGAATCACAGCAAATGAAGACCTAGAGTCTCAGCAATGTAAGAAAGGGAATAGATGAGGAAAATGTCTCTCTGCATATCATAAAAACAGCAAAATTCCCAGCATATGCTGCTATTTTACTTTTTTAATTTGGCAGACCATTTGTAACTAGTTAAGGATGGGGTTGTTCTCATATGTATGTTCCAGCCAAGTATGATGAATGCTTAGACAATTTTTCCTGAACTTACATGCATTTTTTTTACTCATGTTTTCTTCCTCATGTGCTTCTCTTATCATTTCTATCAGATGGGTTTCCCAGGCATATTCGAAATGCACAAAGCAATTCCATTTAGATTTAAAATTGACCCGTTTCTTGGATGTGTTCCCTTATTTTCTTCACTTGTTCTGTGAAACACAAGAGAGCAAACCAATGAGAATTTAAGTGACAAGATTAATTTGACTAGTATTAATTAAATTACTAAAGACAATTAAAAGGAGTAGAAAAGATTCCACTCTTATACCTATCACCTTTTTCCATGCTTTAACCTAAGTACATTTGTAGGTTTTCCTACAGTCCAATAGGATGTGCATTATTTCAGGTTCTATTTTATTTATGATTAATTTTTTCACTCACATATTTCTCCATATTGATAAAATTCACACATTTCATACTTTAAATATAGATGTCATGTTTGTTTAATGCATCTGGGTTATAATCAAAATTTTGGCTTTTATATAGACCATGATGCAAAACATCTTTGTAAGATATCACTTATATAGGTTATTTTATTTTTTATATATTTTTCCCAACTGAAATTCCTGCATGAGAAGGAAACCCACTATGGTTCAGAAGATTCCATAACCTACTTCCAAATAGTCTGGAAGTCAGTTTGTTGTGCCAACAGCCATTGACAGTGTCTGCTTTCCTATATTACTTAAAGAATGTAGCTTTCCCACATTTGTTGGTTTTTGCACATATGAGAAAGTCACTGGATAACTTTTCACTCTGATTTCTCAAATTTTGGAAAAGACTATGATGTTAAATGTAATTATTTATAGAATTTTTTTCACATATTCATTCCTTTAGACTATTTGTTCATTTTATTCTAATTTTTGTGTATTTTTATGTTAGACAAAGTAGAAAACGGGAGTTGAATGGCTCTGGAGGCAAACTTTTGGATTTGAATGCAATCTTGACTTACTAAGTAGAAAACTTGAGCAAACTCTTCAGTCATTCTGTGCCTCCTTTTTCTCTCCTGTGTAATGGTGATAGTAGTAGCAGATCTTAGAGAGTTGCTGTGATGATTAAATTTGTTATTTTAGGTAAAGTATTTCAAACAGTGACCGGTACATAATAAATCTATGCTAGTGTTTATTTATAATATTAAATAAGTTTTTGAATTTAAATTTGTAGCTTCTTTTCCATCCTATTTCTTTTTGGTATTTTTTCTAGGACTCTTAATTAAATATGTAAATAGACCTCAATATGCTCTTTTGTTGCCAGGAAAACTGTTATTCTAGAACAACTCTGAGATTTGGTTTTGTTGATGTAACATTGCTTCATGTGAAGGTGATATACAAAATAGTCAACAATTATTTCAGAAACCAATCGAAATATTTTATAGTTAGCAATATTTAATAATAACTAACAATTGTTTCAAATAGCAAAATATTTCACTTTTAGTAAGAATCAATCAACCAGAGCATAGCACCCACCATCAGAAGAGCCCAACTAATCAGAAGTTGTCATCAATAAGAATATGCTCATTAAGCATCCTTTCTGTGCTCCAATTAACTCTTTTCTATACTATTAACCAGTGGTTATAGTATTGCTATGTATTTAATAACAAATTCTGACCGAAGCATATTCTGATTTGTCATACAATGATTTCTCCCTCTAGGAGTGATATTATATGATTTGTATTCAAAATACCTGTCCTTTTCAGTGTACCTCTAAGTTCCTAAAACAACTAGCTCTGGCTAACCTCATCAGTATTATAAAATCATGGCAGGAATAGCAAAATTCTGCTTGTTATGGAAACTTCAAATGGAATATTTAGTGTTTAAGCCACACAACATTGGCTTACATTGTTGTCACAATGTTAAAACCTAATGATCAAACAGTAGGAAGACATTGAAAAAATCATATTTTTCACACATTATAATAAATATTGAAATGTTTGGAAGCCCCTGGCTGTTTGGAATGAGCATTTTATATGCCATTGTAGAGGCACATTTTCAGCCTCTGGTTATCAAAAACTGCATTGATGAGCAAATGGAACACACTCCACCAATTGATATTGACAGAATTCTGTCATTACAAGTGCCTACTCCATTGATATTTGCTATGTTTTTTCTCAGAGAAGTGAAGGAATAATTATTAGCTGTCTCTTTGGCTTATATATGGTTTGTACCCCAATTTTTTTATCCACCTCTTAGATCTCAAATTTCAATAACTGCTTCTTTTTAGCTGTATGCTGTCAGGTATGGTGTTCTGCGAAGTTAAATAAAATGAGAACTGCATTTACCAATTATTTTAGCAAAGATTCCAGGACTACATATTATGAGCAATGTTATGACTTTGTTCATCACATTTTCCCCATCCTGTCTCCTACCTTTTGAGTTTTAATTGATGTGCTTCATTGTGTGCACATTCTCCAAACACTTTTCAATATATCTGTAGGCAATACAACGTGGGCCATGTTGTTGCAGGCACATCCCCAGTGCTCTGAGAGGCAGATAGGAAAGCCAGTGTCCAGGATCAAATAAGTACAAAAGCCAGCTAAAGAGATATGGTTAACAGAGATATAGTTAACAGCACAAGATCAGACCTTGACACGAGCTAATCAATGGCCTTCACAGATTCTAAAAAAGCATGTATAATCAGTATAGAATCAGCAGGCTGGAAATCCAGAAAATGAGTGAAATGAACATTTCATAGTGCATGTTGGTTTTCTGCAAGGGGGGAACCACCAAGGAGAGTGCAAAAGTATATTAAATGAGTCCCCAAGGACAAAGAAATGTAGTGGTAAAAACGAGTCTGCTTCAAGTTTCAGTGTCACATCTCACCAGTGATGACAGGCAAATTATTTAGCTCCTCTGGGCTTATTTTTCATTTATAAAATGGCTATATGATATTCACCTCATGTATGATGAAATAAGTGTTTTTTATTTATTTTTCTTATTAATTTTATTTTATATATATTACATTATTGTGTACCCCCAGGGTTTTTGCATTTCCTTAACATTCCTTAACCATTTTAATCTTTTTAAAATTTTCTTCTAAATTCTCACATAAGTAAATAAGGTAAATGGTTACTGGCATGCCTTCCCTCCTCCACCCCTCACCCCCTTGTGTTCACTCAGTCTCCACTCTCATTGTTCTTTTTTGGTTTATATTGGGTTCATTGGTCCTTTGGTCTCTTTTTCTGTGACTGTGTCCATTTGTCGGGTGAGGGACTGTGTTTCAGGGCCACGGCACATTGTGCTTGATGGTTTGTAGTCCTTAGCTTTGTATTGGACAGCCAGTCCGTGTTCATTTGGGGTCTATCGGTGTCTTCTAGTTGCTGGCTCCAGTACGATCTCCTTGCCATTTCACTATCTCTGCACCTCATTTCTCTGACCTCTGGCCTTGGAGATCCTTTCCCCCAGCCATTGTCAGTGAGGAGGTTTCTCGACGAGGGCAGGTGTCCACTGATGGACCTTGCAGGTCATCTCCATTCCGTCAGATTGCAGATTTGCTGTGGAGCTAATGCTCTGACCTTTCAGGCTTCCTCTCCCAAGGCTTGGGGAGGGAGCCATGTTTCCTTGGGTGGCAAGTTCCACATGGGGTTTTGATTCCTCAGCTTCCATTGAAGCCATAGATGCAGGTATGATAGGTCTTTACCACAGTTGTTTTTCCATTCCAGTGTCTACTATCTTTCTGAATGATCCTTGTTTTGTGTCTCACACACGTGTATGCATAGGCTCTTTTCTGGCCCCTCATCTGTTCTGCATCGCTGTGTGCACGTTTATGCTATTAGTCCTCCTGTGAGTTAAGCGGAGTGAGGGTGAAGCAGCAAGGGTGTCTCCTCCCTCCGTCCCCCCCCTTAATGTGTAAGGTATTTAGACCTTTCATACCTAACTCCTAAAGATGACAGAAGTTAGTAATGAGTAAAGTATTTAAAATGAGCCTAACACATAGTCAAGCCCACGTGAAATGTTATTATTGTTTGATGTCATTCATCATAAATATCATTGCACTTTGATGATGACAACCACAAACTGAATCTCTGATTATCAAGTTCTTTTGTATCCTTTCCTAGTGGGTCTGAATATGTTGATTTAAGAAAAGGACTAGCTAACACGAAGAACTGGCTTGAACTTTCATGGAAAATAATCTTCTAATCTATATCTTTTTTTCATGAGTTTGGTTAATACTTTTTCTTTGTGACTAAATAACAAGATCTGCTTTTGGAACAGTCACATTGAAAACCTGACTTTGGATAGAGGTGCATGCATGAAGACACCACCCCTCTGCAGGTCTCTGCCTGAGAGCTCAGAAGACCATAGAAAATCACAGACCTTTCCTCTAGGAAGCAAGTCATGAAATGAAAACTGTTGAGCTTGCATGAGAAAGTCTTCACAGAAACATTCGGTTAGTTGCTTTGTGAGCACACAAACCCCTCAAGTCAACCCTTGCAGGTGACCAACATCTTAGGCTGTACAACTATTTCAAACCTGAGAATTAGTAGAGCGTACAGAGTGAAATGCAGCCAAATTGCTTTCCTTTTAGCTTCAGTTGCTACTCAATGAATGACTTCTTCTAGTTTAGAGATGGCATCCACAAAAGTGTACAATGTTTTTTGTTCTATTAATAGTATCTAAATAACTTAGTCTGTTGTATCATCCATTTTATTCACTGAGCAGCAAGAATTTGACAAGCGTGGCAGTACAGATATCTACCAAGCACCCCATGGGCTGCAGAAAGTCCTGTGAAAGGTCACCGAGTCTGCTGGAGACTTGCTGGAATCATAAGGCAGGCCTTTGCTGAAACTGCTACTGGCGACCCCTCACTGGGCAGACATATTTTCCATAGATTGATTAGCTAAAATTTAGTAATTCTTAGCATCTACTGCCCCAGGAACAAATTTCAGTTAGAAAAAAAAAAAAGGAAAACTCTTCCCTCTTGCTTTAAACTGTAATACATTTACAGAATGCTGGTGTTTCTGAAACCAAATGCCAAGACAATGATGCTGTAGCTGGGTGAAAGCCGCTGGCTGAACTCCAGGGAATGGACTTAATAGCTACTTTGCTCTTCAATCTCAGAGACAAGGACCGTCTATGAATAATAAAAATCTGTTCCGCAAACCCTAGAAATGTTATGGTGGAATTGAGGTTACAAGCATCACAGGGGAAAAACACAGTGGGAAAGAGGTCTTAAGGTAGAGGACTTTGGGTGCCATGATGGCAGGTGTGCTGTGGAGACTTGCAGCTGAGGTGTGATCCTATGTTTCTGACCCACATACAGTGCTGGAAACCAATGTTACCTCAAAACAAAAATAATAAAAAAATTAATTAGTGAAATAAAAATCTATCCTAGGAGCTGGCAGTGTTATTAAGATGCAGAAGCCAGTTGCTCTCCTTATCATGGGCCTGTGCCACAGACCTGGCATTCTTCCCTTGAAGATGGGCAGTGGATCTGCTGCTGAATCTTTTTTCCCCCCTAGGTTAAATATAATTCATTCATCATCCTTAGGAAATTGTTGCTTCATTGTCTTTAGTTTGTGTTCTCTATATTCCATACATGAGTGAAACCATCCAGTATTTTTCTCCTCTTACTTATTTTGCTTAACATAATCCCCTCCAGTTCCATCCTTGTCATTGAAATGGCAAGAGTTGGATATTTTTTATAGCTGAGTAGTAATTCCATTATGCATAGGTACCGTATCTTCTTAATTCATTTCTCTGTCTTTGTGCACTTAGGTTGTTTCTATTTCTATCTTGGCTATTGTCAATAGTGCTGCACTCAGCACAGGAGTACATGTATCCTATTAATGTAGAGTTTTTGCATTCTTTGGGTAGATACCTAGAAGTGAAATTTTGGGATCTTATGGTTGATTTATTTTTAAATTTGAGAGAAAACACCATAGAGTTTTCATAAAAGCTGGACTAGTGTACATTCCCACCAAGAGGGTGCACCAGTTTTCCTTTTGCTTTCCATCCTCACCCATACTTGTTTCTGGGATTTTTTTTGGTATGGATTTTTGGTATTAGAAATGTAAGATGATAGCTCATATTGGTTGTGATTTTTATTTCCCTGATGATAACCTACCTATGTATCTCAACTTTTGACCTAGCCAAGGGCATCTAAGAGCTGCTTTGCATTCTCAAACCAAGACTACCCCATCCCACAATATGTAGCCTCCTGATCTGAGGAACCAAAGTGAGAGGGTTGTGTCACTTACACACACCCATCAAAGTTGTCAGATAACGCATTTTCCACACTGTTTATAGGAGGTCCTCAGTGGGGAGTCATGTGCTTTTATGACCCAGCTTTGACAAGAGTCACATTTCACTATGAACCCATCATCTTTGGGACAGAGGAAGTCTTGAGAGCATTTTTTTGAGAGTTGTCAAAACACAAGAGCTAAATTTAGAGGACAATAAAAATAAGAAAGGGGTAATAATAAAACTGCCAATTCCTCTTTTCTCTCCAAGCTGCATTTAGGCAAAATTCTATTAGTTCTTTTACAGAAAGAGAAGATTGTCAGATCTAAGATTCCAAGCAAATAAGAGACAGGGCATTTTAATTGAAAGGATTATTTTAATCAAAATTGGAGTGCAAACTCACATCCTTCATAGCTTTTACTCTTAAATAAAATGCATTTCTGACCATGCTGTTAAAGACAGAGTTTTCCTTCTGTTTGACACATCAAATACCAATAACCTTGCCTTACAGTAAACAGAAAGGAAGGTTGGATGAGTTTGAAAGCTTTTTTGTTGTAGTGAACATGACAATGTGAAAATACATTGTCACTCCATTATGTAGGGATCTGGGTGTAGGATATTGATCAACACCCCTGAAGGTGTGACTGGAGACAGGAAAGTATATAAAAAGAAATTTCTAGCACTAAAAAAGCTAAATAAGTAGTTCAGGATTGAGGTATTAAGGTCTAAAATAGTACCTTGTAAACATCAGCTAATGAATTCAGGCAGAAGAGAGTCCCTATACTGCATCCATTTATAACAAGCACAAAATAGGGGTCAGAAAAAACATAAGACACTGATGTCTAATCATTTTCAGGGAACTGGTAGATACAATCTAAATGTAAAACCCCTTAAGTACCATGACTGATTAGTACAATAAGGAACATAACTAAGGAGAGAGTGAGATCTCAGAATTCTTAGTCAGCTCTAAGAATTCATTACTCATATCAGGCATCATACAGCTGGTGTGCTAATTGGTCCAGAATTATTTCTCAAAAACAGTGAATAGCTTTGCTGAGCTATCTCTATGCTTTCCTTCATTTTTCCTATGACAAATGGCTTCTTGTGATTGAAAATGCAATGTCAGTAGGTAATCAGAAGATAAGGCGGATGTGAGTTTATTACAAGCAGATTTTGAAGTTTCTCAAAGTGGGTTCTAGATACTGATGTCAGAATCCTCTTAAGGGTATCCTGTTAACCAATCAGAGTCCTAAGGCCCATCTAACCAAATGAAACAGGCTCTTCCAGTCCAACTATAACTAGAACTTTTGCAAACTCTAAGTAGTGATCCTACACAATAAATGTTGAGAAAGAACCTTTAAGGAATTGCCTAGGATAATTAGTCCCATATAAATCAGTGGTTCACAGTCATGACTGCTCATCAGTCACTTGGAGAGGTTGAATGTCACCTGACCATGATGACCTCTCACTTCCACCATGGCTAACTTGTTTGGTCACCAAAGATACCTAACCTATGAGGTATCTACAATAAATTAATAAAGACAAAAATTCATAAAGGGTATCAAGGATTGGGAAGAGTAGGAAATGTGAAGTGAATGCTTAAAGGTTAGAGAGTTTTTGTTTGGGATGGTAGAAAAGTTTTGGGAATATGTAGTTGTGATGGCTAAACACCATGGTGAATGTCTTTGATATGACTGAATTATACTTAGAAGTGGCTACAATTATAAACTTGTGTGTATATATAGATAATAACTAAGGTTATACATATAGAATATACATGTTATATATCCATATATTATATATTAGCTATATAGCAATATATATGAGCATGTATATGTTTGTGTATATATTTACATATATATGGGTGTGTGTTTATATATCTATATAATAACTAAAATTGAGAATGTATACCTAACAGATACAGGTGAAGCAATCTACCTACCAAAGGTATAAACTGAGTTTGTCACCTTATTCATTAAAGTAGTTTATGGGAAAAAAAATATGAAGTTCTTAATATGATTGACCCTGACCTACCCTTCCAGGCCCAATTTCTCATCACCACCCCTATCCTTTGCTATAGTTATAACTTTGTTTGTTTTAATTTTTATTTTTACATATTTTACAATATATGATTGTATAACTGCTAATCCCCATGGGAATACCCCCCCACACCACATCTCCCCTGGTCTCTTTGCCTCCTTTCTTTTGCTTTTTGTCCTTGTTTAGTCCTTTAGTCTTTTTTTTTCTTTGATCCATTTCCTCGTCCTTGGTGAGGGTGCGATTTCCCCGGATTTGGTAGAACATTCCTGTACTGCTTTTGGAGCACCTTTGGTCTTAGTGGGTCTCATCTCCGCAGTTTGTGCCACATTTTGTTGCTCCTTCAATCATGCTTCCGGTCTTTGGCTTTGGGGGCATGACTCTGCCTTATATTTTGGAAGAGCAGATCCTCGAAGGGACATCCATCAGCTGATGGTAAGTTTCCTCCTTGGGGCTTTGCTGTGGGGCCACTGCCATTAGACAAACCTCTTTTTTTTTTTTTTTTTTTGAGTCTAGGTCTTGCTATTTTTGCCCGTGGAACCGCAGGCTACTGTTGCCAGTCGTACCACAGACTCAAGCAATCCCCTGCCTCAGCTTCCCATGTAGCTGGGATTACAGGCATGTGCCACCACACCCAGCTATTTAGGGGTAGGTCTCGCTTTTTATAACTTTGAACAACAAAGCAATTTCTTTGCCAAAGATTCCTGGTCCAGCACATCCTTGAAGGCAGTAGTGTCAACCCTTACAGCACGTTGGAATCACCTAGGGAGCCTTTTAAAAATAAACATACCCAGACCATTCTCACACCAGAGAAATCAGTCTGCTTCTGGAGTGGGAAATGAACATCAGTATTTTTTTTAAAATACTCCCCAGGAGATTCTAATGTGTTAGTGTAGCTGAAAACCATGTCTTTACTAGCTATTCAGATTGGTCTACAAATCAGCAGCCTTGATATCATCTTGGAGTTTGTTATGAATGCACAATACTACTCACTTTGGATCTACTGGCTCAAAATACATAATGTAACAACATCTGTAGGTGACTTGTATGACTGTTAAAATTTGGAAAGCACGCGACTCCGAGTTTGAAGGGGCCTTTCCCAAGTCACTTTAGACTTTTTAATCCTTCAGATATAGAATATGTCTATTTGTATACTTTTCTCATTGCCCTAATGAGAGCTCTTCAGGTCAATGATAATATTTTACATCTCTAATATCTGTTGGGTATCTAGCTTTCATAAATAATTATTTGAATTACATTGAAGTTTGTAAACAGCAGTTAATCTATGGTTAGTATCTCAAAGAAAATGACAGCACTCCAAGCTAAAGGATAAAGCTTGACAGTAATAAAAGAATCCACTATTGGCCCATAAAAGACCCACTGACAAGCCAACTTCTTCAAATATGGTATGTCCCACAATAAGAATTGAATTATATAGTAAACTGTTGCTTTAATTATCAAGTGATTTTTGTTTTCTAAAATTCAATACTACTTCAACTATATCCCTCAGTAGAATTTAAGGTTTTAGTTAAGTCTTCTTCCAATAGAACTTAGAAGTGGGGTATAGATTAACTTAAATGTTAATCTATGGTGGATGTCTTTGATATGACTGAATCATACACATAAAAGTGGCTACAATTATAAACTTCATGCTCTATTCTGCTATATATTTTTACCACAATAAAAAAGCTTTTTAATTTTAGTTGAAAATAAGGCATATTGCTGCTGCTTCTGTTTGGCTAGATTTTATGCAAAAGATGTAAATGGTAAACCCAAGTGACATTGCTTTTTATTAGGAAGTAGGGTTCAAAGAAGAACTTATCATTCTTTACCCTCCAACAGAAAAAGAATCCAATTCTGATTCACCAATTTATCTTTGGTGTCACACATCAAATTGGATGAAAACATTAACATAGAGTATGAAATTTTTATTATTTACCTGGATGCCATGTATAAATAATCTACCTCACTGAAAACTGTAACAAATTGCGCACACTCTAATTCACAATCTGTTTTTCTTTCTTTGAAAGAATTTTTTAAATAGAACTTTTCAAAAACTTCCAAAGCAAAACCAATAGTAGCATTAAGTTAAGCAAGATGTCAAGCCTGGAAACCCCAAATTTAATATAGAACAATAATTCCTTTGCTGGAATAGAATTTGAACAGAAAAGAAATAACACTGTGATGTATAACCCAGTATATCTAAATAAAGATTACCGCGATATTTTATGATAGCATTGTAAGGCCAAATGGAATAAAACTACTACAGGGTTGAGCCTCCACGATTTCAAAATAACAAACTAGCTATAATAATTCAACCCCAAACAGTAATCCATGTAATGTACAGTATACTCTCTTTGGACTTCTCATTTCATTTCCTGGTGAGAGCTGTCCCTGCTGTGAAGATCAGGCTCACGCTGCAGAATGACCTACTTGTTCTGGTTTGCCCAGAACTTACCTCGGTTCAGTTCTCACTCCTCCATGAAAATTCTTCAGTGTTAAGCTGAGTGTCATCCCATCGGCCGTCATGTTTGTGACTGACCACACATCCCCTTCCTGGTTGTATGTACAGGGGTGGTAGTCTATTTCGAACTGAGCTATTCCTGCCCAATCACGTATCTGTTGAACTGAAGAAATCTAACAGTGCAGAGGGGAGCTGCTTGTGCACTACACCAGGGCCCCCACATGCAAGGGCGCACACACTTACATTGTAGGTGTTAGAATATTATGTGCTCATTTGACATTTTCTTCTGGGAGTGAAGAGTCTTGTTACTATAAAATCAACATATTATGACAATTTTCTGATGGCATTAAAGTGTATAGAGGAAGGGAGCCTATTTCTAATTGGCATGTATGTGCCATATGGGCTGGTGTCAGGCCTGGAGGCAATCGTGTTTGGTGATAGGTAGTAGGGGAATCTGCAGAAGCTACCCCAGAGAGGGAAGGGGAAGGAGCCTTGCAGTATAGGGAAAGACCAGAGCCCTGTGTTGAAAGGTGAAGGAGTCTGCCTCGATTTCTCATTCCAATTTTCCACTTCTAAGGTCTGCTGATTCTGAAGGAAGATACTCAAGAACTTGTAACAAAATCCTTTTTTGTTTAAATGAAATGAATGATTTCTTTAACTCAGAATCAACACAATTCTGAATTTGCATCTTAAAGTTGAAGATATGAATATATACAACACATTATCTAACAAACTTGTTCATTTTGTTTATTTCCTGAAATGAACAGAAATTTTAATAAAAAGACTTAAACTTCTTAGCACATTAGTTCATATAGAAATAGCCTTTACAAAAAATTTATTAGAGAAATCATAACTGGGAAGAACATTGTGAGTGTACATTGCCAATTACATTTAGCAGAGATAATAAAAACATCTGGGAGTGTAATATTAATAGTAAAATACCCTTTGGATCACTGTAAATAGATATTGAATCTCAGTAATCTAACAAATTCTGTATAAGAACTTAGCCTCATGGGTAAGGATGTTGTAACTGGCAAGGAGTTTAAAAACAAGCATCAAATTTATTTATCTCTTCCTTTCAATGATGGGCATATAATGCCATCCTTGAGATAGTGCAATGAAGGAAGACTTCAATTAAACTCTTGATAAGAAACTGCAGAATATTCATGCCACTTCAAATTCTTTTTGTAATTATAAGTCTTGATATTTTCCAAAGCACATTGTTTGCACTCAATCATTATCACATGAAATGTAATTCAGTTGTGGGATTGCAGTGTTTCTCTTCTATGCTATCACTAATAACGGTAATGTTGTGCATTTCTAGAAGGCTTTTCTTTAAAAACAGTTTAGAGAATTGTCTGGTTGATCTGCACCTGTGAGATAGATGTAGTGCCAATATTGTACTTCAGGAAAAGAAGTCTTCCTAATGTGTCCTAGAGAAAGCCACTTTCTTCAAACCTTTACTTACCAATATTACACTCTGTAGCAAAACAAAATAAACTCTGCCTTTCCTGCCATAATTGAAAAGCTTATTTTTAAATGCCATATGTTACTGTGATTCATGCTGTGTTTTTAATGATTATCGCACATGCAAGCAAAATGCTGTTAGTTTTGTATTCATGTAATTCCTGATTATTACAAATACACACAATGAGATACAGGAACAATATTACAGTGTTACAGATGCAAAAACAAAATCTCACAAAGTTCTCGAGTCTAGCATCTCATCTTTATAGACAATAGAACCTAAGTCATCCAAACCAGTAGTAGTATCTTCTTTTTAATTTAGTAAGTATTCAAGGAGACCTAGAATGTGACCTATACTATGGAGAATAAGAGAAAAGCTGAAGAACCTGATTCTGTCTTGTTCTTATGAAATAATGTTTTTGCAGAGGTACAAAATAACTAAATAATTAGTACAAAATAACTAAAAAATTAGTATAATGTTAGTGTTGTGTATGTCTTGGGATGGCATATCACAAAGGTTCTCAAATTTTATCCTGCAACAAAATTCCCTGGCAAATGTTAGGACACAGGTTGCCCCTCTCCCAGCTTCTCCAAGTCCTATCTCTGATTCAGTGGATCTTGGATGAGACCCCAAAATGTGAATTTTCAATATATTTCCAAGTGAAGCTAATGCTGCTGATTCCCAGACCAAACTCTATGGTCATCCACAGCAAAACACAGAGGCTACTTATGTTCAAATGTGGGGTTTAAACGCTGCCTGTATAATTTCAAACTCTTTGCAGGGTAGAAAATCTTTTTTTAATTAATTTTTAATTGATAGGACAATGGATTTAATTGAGTAACATCATTGTTTTGAGTGCAAAATCTAGAGTAAGTGATTTCATTGCTTCAGTTTATTTACCTGTATAATTGAAATGACAACAGTGGTTTTCTCAAGTATGATTATAGGAATTAAATAAGATCTTGGAAAGCTATAGCACCATGGCTGGCACATAGCAAACACACAACGAATGTTCATTATTTTTGCAAATTTATATTAGTAGTTCCTAAACACCAGTTCTTACACTATTACTGATGTGTGAAAAAAAGTGTGTGTGTTAGTGTAGACTGATAAAATGTCTTTTCTTGTAAACAGTTTTCTTTTACTCTAACATCACATTTTCCTCATTTTTGATGTTGAAATACATTTACATCTATGCAAATAATGGCATAGATGGTAATAGGCAAATAATGGTCACAGGGATTAGCATTTATTTTTTGACACTACTATAACTGTTACCCTTCCCCATTAAGATGTAGAACTAAAATGGAAATAAAAAAAGAGAGAAGAGTTAAGATCAGTGACTTCCCAAGACACACCCCATGATTCTGACTGAGATTGTATTACCAGAGACCTGAAATCTTAGGGAATGGATGCTTGTATAGTGATATATTCAGTTATGGCAAAAAGAACAGTAATGGGAAGGAGCACAGTGTACAAAACTAGCCTGTGTATAGCACTGTTCTGTTGGATTCACTCAGTGCAACTGAACAAGGGATCAAGATAGGGTAGCCTCTGTTCTCTTATAGGGCATTGTGTAGTGCAGCACACTCCCACTCAACTGTGCTGCTGTTAACAGCTTAAAGGCAAATGCATTTTGGCACCTAACCTGAGAACTCAGGCATCTCTCCTGATGATAATTTTTCTAATAGGAGGTTCAAGATAAGGCAACAATTATACTCAAGTTTCATTCTATTTTATCAGAGCAGGAATGCAGATAATCCTCAGGGTCTAAAGGACCAGTCAAATATTTCTGCACTTACTAACACTGGCTCACCACCAATCATCAGACAAACACATTTAAAATATAGGAATCTCTCAAAGATAAAATACAATATTTCTGTGGATATTTTTTCTTAATTATTTTGACCTTAATTAGCTAGATTTTCACACTCCTAGATTAGAAAAATTAACTCTAAGCAAAAATATTGAGAAAAAAGTGATTTTGTTAAGATCCACTCAGAAACCTCTTTAAGTGGAAATCATGAACAAAAATTAAGGCAGTGTTGAGATTTGGAGAACAGTAAGAGTTATAGATCTTTTTGGAGCCCCGAAATAGGTAATAACCAACTGACTTGGTGATTTGGTGCTCCCATTTTGAACATAAAAATGGCTACCCAAATCAGCTACAACAAAAATAACAGTTTCAATGTAGATAGAATCTCAGTAACAGAATATCATTGAAAATAGTGTCTTAGAGGATGGGAGGAAAAGATACACAAGGCATATATATGAAAATGGGTTAATATGCAAAATATGCAATGAACCCATGTAACTCCATAACAAAATCCAAATCATTTGAATAAAGAATTGGCAACTTGGATAGACATTTCTCCAAAGAAAGCGTATAAATGACCAACAGGTATAAGAAAAGTTACTCACTATAACTAGTCATTTAGGAAATCAAAAGCACAATAAGATGTTATATTACACCTGTTAGGATGGCTAATACTAAAAAATAAAAGTTAAATGTTGACAAAGTTGTGAAGAAAAGAGAACTCTATTTTGAAGGGAATGTAAGTTGGTGCAACTATTATTATGAACAGTGTGGAGGTTACTAAAAAATTTTTTAAAATAAACTACCATGAGATTCAGCAATCCTACTTCTGGGTATACATCCCAAGAAATTGAAATCAGAATCCATAAATGACAGCAATATCCCATGTTATTGTAGCACTATGCAAAATAAGCAAAATATAGAAGCAGCCTAATTCTTGTGTAAAGAAAATTGGGTAAAGATAATGTGTGTATATGCATGTATACACACATACATACAGTAGAATATTATTCTGTTATTGAAAAGAAAGATATTTAACCTTTTACCTCAGCAAGCATATACCTGGACACATACTACTGAATTAAATAATCCACAGAAGGACAAACACTGAATGTTCTTACTTCTATATGGAATCTAAAGTGGTCAATTTCATTAGAAGCCAAGAATAGAGATTCTCTATTTGATAATTCATTACTTGAAGTTCTCAGTCTCTTTGGAGATTACCAAAAACTGGGGTTGGGGAGAGAGAGAAATGAGTAAAGGATAACCACATAATATAAAGTATCAGTTCTGCAAGATAAATAATTTCTTGGGATCTATTACACTGCATAGTTCATATAGCTAACGATGTATACTTACCATTCACAAAGAGGGTAGACTTTCTGTTAGGCATCCTTATCTCTCTCACTCTCTCCACCCACCCCCCCACACACAATGAAAATAATACCAAAGGGATGAGAGAAAACTGAGACATAATGAGAATGTCTGCACATTGATACTGCTGGGTTCACTGTTGGCTTCTTAGTCCCAAATTCATATGCATTAGACATGCACATGTATTTTTAAATCTCAATAATACTTGAGCAAAAATGCTTAGATTAAAAAGGTATGAATTAAAAGCACTGTCTTAGTCTTTCCAAAAGCCAACACTAGGTTAAATATCTAAGTGCAAGTAGTGTTTTCTGGGACGTGACTCCAGGAAGCATGGAAAGAGGTTGGAAAAGTGAGAGGAGGAAGGAAGGAAAGTCAATAAAAGCAAATTTCTGTGATAGGTCACTAGGGGCTAATTCTGTTGTGGATCCTTTGAGGAACTGTATGGAACACAAATCAGAACTGTCACCTCCCAGAAACTGGATTTATGGCAGGTGGGATTATACTTGGCAGATGAACAAGAGTTCATGCAAAAAGCAGCTCCTGTTTGTGCTCAGACTGTACATCCCACCAGTTGCCCCCTGCCAGTGAGTGGCTGATTGTGATGGGAACACCAAGGTGGATAGTTTCCATAAAATGTAGAACTTCTTTGTAAGCAATTCAGGCTCAAGAACATATTTACAACTTTGCTGAGTCTTTCTTAAACTGCACCGTGCTGTGGGATGCATCCACCAAACTTCTCCATATTCTCTACCCTAGGGGTCAAGCCTGCATCCTGTTCTCCCAATTCTCTCAGTCTTCCCTGGCCCCCTCTTTGTTTCCTTTCACAGAGCATTTCCTCCATTTGAGTCTTTAATCCCTCTTCGTTTCTGTTTCTGGAGGTACCCAACTAACACATCCAATGCTGCCCATTCCTTTTTGATTGAGGGTTGCTCCTAATGGCATTAACACCCCAGTATTTCTAGTCTATCGAATGCATGGCTCCACATGGACCCCAAGACCGGCAGACCCCCAAGGGTAAAAAAAAGAAATCTCTGAGGAAATGGTCAGTGGTCCCTGCAAGAGCACATGTGCAAGGCATCCACAATGATAACTCTGCTATGAGCTTTATATCAGCTCAAGGACGCAGATCATTGTGTTCTATGTATCTGACCAGGGGAAAAGGAGGATTGCAGGCAGTGATATTCCAGGTTTCTGTTAAGAAAAATAAATCTCCGCAATTAGGGTTACCTTATTTTTGCTTTCCCAACATATCTGGAGACTTATTTCATTTTTCTCATCAATTCTCAATTTTATTGGTTGTTATTGATTGAAAGGGGAAATCTGCATTTACATCTTCTGGTAACAAAAAGATGTAAAAAAGACTCCTTTAAGAGGAGCTCTTAGCACAGTCCTACAGTAAGCATTTAATAGCATTCATTTCCTTACTACTTAGCCCCCTGGGGATAAAGGACCATAAGTGTAATAGATAAGGTGCTGAGAGTCACATCCCTTGCACGGTCATAAATGGGATGAGAACAGTATAATTATATAAAAGCACTGCTATAAACTGTAAAGGGCAAATAGGAATTACTTTGAGATCTTCACAAAGAGCTTTGACACTAGTACAGATGGACCACAGGTCAAGGCAAATCCCCAGAAGAAGGACACTTGTAAAAAGGAAAAACTTCAGAGAACATGGTTAGTACTTAATGTCTTCTGTCCTTCCACATGTGTATTCCACTCAATTAGTCTACTTTAAACACAACTTAACCCTTCTTTATGATATTCAGACAATAAAGGCAATTTTTAGCTCCTGAGAAATCATTCTGTTCCATAGGTTAGATGCCATACCATTTGTTGTAATTCCAGCATCCCCGAATATTCTACATTTATTTGTAACTTCATAGAATCAGTCTTCTGCCTTTAGGATATTATAGTGCAATTTGATGTATACCATTAAAAATATAGTTGATATATTCTACAACCTGACTTAGCTGCAAATATAGAGAAATTATTGCCATTGCATGATAAAAATGAAGAAACATGAAACCTTTAGAAAAATGAAGAATCTAATTTTAAAAAATGAAAAGGGGAGAGATAAAATCAGGACAGTGACTGATCCCTCACCATGCACTAATATATCTTTTATACTTTCTCTCCTTAAACTGAATAATAGAGGTAGGTCAGAATTTGCATTGGTGTGAATCACTCAGATCAAGAGATATGGAGAAGGAGATACATATATTATCTGATCAAATTTGCCAGAGACAGTTCAATTGCTTAACGGTTCATCTGTCTTTTCTGAGCCAGTTGTGAACAAAGGTGACCCTCAGAACTTGTTAAGAGATCTTATTATTTGGAAACATTTTATTTTTGTATTTTCTTAAGACAGTCTCAAAGATTAATGTCTAAAATAAACTCAGTTGTGGAAAAGTTTAAAGATACAAATCAGAAAAGTAATTCAACATGTCCCCAGTGCTTTTAATTCAGTGATAATATTCTAATCTGCAACAAATTTGGAAAAAAGCAACAATACTCTTAGATTTCCATACCTTCTAATACATATGTCTTTCAGATCATTTTTGTTTCAATTTCATCCAATATGAAATATCCTAACTTGACTAATTTTCTATATACATCTTCTGATTCCTCTAATCTTTCCAAGGACTATAGCAAGCACAAATTTTAAAAAATACCTCAGTTTGGTCAGAACAATACAGTTCTAGTTAAATAAAATCAAGAAAAGGGGCCAGTCCATGAGCAACAAAGATTCAGTTCAATTTCTGACTGTATTCATTTGATATTCACCTTTCTTAACCTCAACTTGGTTGTAAATGAGTGTTTAATTTCCTTTGGGTTCTAACATACCATGTTCATATGCATTCACTATGTCTTAAAATAGCTTATCTGCCACATCACTGGACTTTTGCTCTTACATCTACTCCAATATCCAGTACATAAGACTCAATAAATGTTTGTTGATTGAATGAATAATCACATGCAAATAAATGAAATTTTCTGTCTCTCAACTCATGGATATGTTCACTGAGAATATAAAATTGCTAGCTAACATGAGAACTTGTCTAACAGTTCTCAATGCCCAAATTACCTGCTACCTTAAGGGACAGCATAGCAACATGAACTCAAAGGTCAGTATAAATGTCTAGGTGTCTAGATATTAGATTCTTTCCTTGCATTGGCAAAACTTTAGAGATAGATGAGAAAATACCATAGGAATCACATGTCCCCACAGTTCTGGAAATGCTTACTATTGGGTATAATTCATGATTACAGTACTCAACATACTCACTTCATTGAATTTATCAAATATTTAGAAACAGTACAATGCACTCTAGGAAAGAACTGTTTATTTCCTATGCCTGACTATTTAATTGACATCTAGTTGTAATATCAGAATGTTGTGCTAAGCTACTTTTAGTTCTTTTGGAATAATAAATTGATAATGGGTTTCAGTCCCCAGAGGAATTTCTAGATTTTATAATATCTATGAAAATGACAAATTCTTTGTCACAGAAATATATACCCTATCCTGGCTTATCCTAAATTAAAAGATTTGTCATATTTGAGACAATTTATACAACCTATCATTTTGTCTTTGAACATGAATGAGACAGTCTTGTGCAAGGTGTTAAAATGTGATTTAAAAGGCTGTTGGGTCTGTCCCACCTGAAGCCACGGTAGAGAAACAATTCTGTATAGTACTGTAATGGTAGATACATCACATTATCCATTAGCTGTACAACACAGAGTAAACCTTAATGTAAATGATGTACTCTAGCTAATCAATAATAGCATACTGATTATACAAATGCACAATACTAAAAAAAATATGTTAATAATGTAAGCAGAACTGAGAATGGAGAGGAGTATATAAGGAGCTCTCCCATCATTGTCTGCTCTAGTTCCTGTACACCTAAAGTTTCTCTATACACAACATTTTTTTTAAACTAGGTCTCTGTTTTTGTCCACGGAACCACAGGCTCACGTTGCCCGTGGTACCACAGACTCAAGCACTCCCCAGCCTCAACTTCCCAGGTAGCTGGGATTACAGGCGCGTGCCACCACACACAGCTATTTTTTGGGGGACTAGTTCTCACTATATTGCCCTGAGCAGGTCTCAAACCGTGGTCCCCAGTCCCAGCCATGACTCCATAGGCTGTCACTTACGGGCACATGCCACCGTGCCCAGCCAACATCTATTAATTAAAAATAAAGTAGCCACCACTGGAGTTATTCCACCTAAAGTAATCAACTCAGCAAATTGTTATATCAGAAATGAGCAAAATACTTCACTTATTTCACTAGTGGTGATTATACCCCAAAATGATACTGAGCAAAAATCTAGTATTTTTCTTCCAGATCTTGAATAGAATGCAGTCTTTACAAAGACAGATGGTAAGTTTTTTAAGGCCAGATAGCCTCACTTTGTATTTTCCTCTTAGTTCTGCTAGACTGTACATAACTAATATCATTTAAATGATAGATTCAAAAAAATATGCCTGCAGTCCATGGCTTATCAAATAATATTTGGGAAGTTATAAGATAAACAAAAGAGTTTTACTAATAAAGCAAAATGTCAGAGCACAAAAGAGAAGGAACCAAGGAAAAAAGTCCAGTCAGCTCCCTCTACTTTGGCAAGAAAATATATACTCGAATGTATGTCTACTATGACATGAAAGTCCTATAGGAGAAAAAAAAGTCTCGAATTATAGGGTTACTTGAGTTATTTCCTTAGCAACAGATTAATATTTAACTTGTGATCACTATGAAGTTTACAGGCAATTGCATTTCCATTTTCATTTGGCTGTAAGAAAGCTGAACACCAGATTTGTGGCCTAATTCCAGCAAGTTTATAGGTTAAGCCTTACTTCTGCCTAATCTTGCTTTCTGAGTCATCTATGTAATTGTCTGACTTATTGCTATCTCGTATTGAATGTGAGGTAGATGACCTTCAACAGTTTCTCTTTCCCAGCTCACTTACTAATTTCCTTCACACTAGCTACAGACACACATGTGGATTTAGGGGGGGAAAAGCACATAGAAAAATGGTGATCAAAAAAATTATTTCAGACTGGCACTACTTATACTGTATGATCCAGACAGATCCTTCCGCAAGAAATCGGATATCTAACAAGGGGTGCTATTATCTTACAAGGCGTAAGATCAAAGTTCTGTCAATCGAGGAATACTTACTCTTCTTGAAATTAAACAAGTATGCATCTATTTCCCTCCCTCCTTTTCAGGATTTTCATGAAAAAAGCTATTGAGAAATGGAAGGAAAATACTAAAATTTATATTTCTATGTACTATGTATTTAAACTCTTAATAATTTAAGATAAAGATGATCATGGCAGCATCATCCTACACATATGTCAAGACTGAGGTCACAGAAGGACTCATGGGCACTGAATTCCATGAAATATTCTTCATTATCACTGCAGCTTGTATATAATTTGCTTATTCCTAACTCTCACAAAGGAGACAACATCTATAATGAACAGTCTCTTTTTTTATTTGACAAGGAAAGAATCCAATAACAAGTGGGTCAAAGATATTAATAGCAACTCACAGAAGAATAAACTCCAAATGTAACAGACATATGAAAAAAACTTGAAATCATAAACAGATCAAGGAAATGCAAATTGAAGTAACAATGAGAAAACATACACAGGTTTGAGGGGAAAAAATGAAAGTCATCATAAAATCGTGGGTAAAGGTATCCTTTTGCATTATGTGTGGAAATGGGAACTATTACAGGAAAGATGCAGAAAATTGTGTATTATATGACTATATATTCATAAACCAACACCCAGCAATACCTGCACTACTCTGTGTACATACATATGCTACTACATATGTGCTTAGATAAATACACATGCATTCAAGCATGGAGAGAGATGTGAATGGATGTATGTTTTGGGTAGGTAGCATAAGTAATGTGGGGGCTGAAGAGGTCTCATGTGGATAGAATTGGAAAGAAGAGGAGAAAGGAGTCAAAAACTGAGGGAAAATTATACACTAGAAATGCCATGCTTGACATGAATGTATTTTGAATTTGTGCATAATTTTATATAAAGCAATTTAAAAATTAAGTGGAAGATAAAACTACCATCAATATGGTGTTCAGAATTAGGGTGACTTATTTCTTTGTCAATTATTCATAGCAGACTTCTCCCCAAAGACAATGCCCCACAGGCAATTGTCTAGAATAGACCCTCCCCTGCTGTACGTAGCGCTTTCATTAAGGATGTGAATGAAGAAGTACGTGGATAGTATAGCTTACAAGGGCAATTTCTACCACCTAACTCTAATGGCAAGTTCTAATGCACTTGGTTTTAGTTGTAAACACCTCTGGGATTTTGTAATTTGACTTCCGATGCAGGGATACTAGTCTCTTCAAGAACATCACTGAGTCACAGCACAATCCCCATCTAGATAATTCTGGCAATACTAAGGGCCCCTTAGAACTTCCTCCCAGAGACTCTAGTTCTGTTCAATGAATCAAAATAGAACCAGTCTTCTGCTATTTCTGTTCTATAACTCTTCAAACAATTAGGGTAATCACCCTAAACGTCAATGGTCTAAACTCAGCAATCAAAAGACGAAGAGTTGCAGACTGGATCAGAAAACAGAACCCAACATTCTGCTGCCTCCAAGAAACACACCTGATCACTAAGGATATGCATAGACTGAAGGTACAAGGCTGGAAAACTACACTACAAGCAAACAGCCCCCATAAGAAAGCAGGAGTTGCCATTCTTGTATCAGACAGAGCAGACTTCAAATTAACAAAAGTGACAAAAGATAAAGACGGCCACTACATAATGGTGAAAGGGTCAATCCACCAAAAAGACATAACAGTAATCAACATATACACACCTAATGAGGGAGCACCAAAATTCATAAAACAACAACTAGTAGAACTGAAATCAAATATTGATGAAAATACATACGTGGTAGGAGATTTTAACATGCCACCCTCAACACAAGACAGATCAACAAAGCAGCAACTACACAAAGAAACAAAAGCTTTAAAGGAAGAGCTAGACCAAATGGACTTAATAGATATATACAGGACACTACACACCCAAGGAAAAGAATACACTTTTTTTTCAAATGCACACGGTTCTTTCTCTAAAATCGATCATATACTAGGCTACAAGACAAACCTGAACAAGTACACAAAGATTAAAATAATACCAACCTTTTTCTCCCATCATAAAGGCATCAAATTAGAAATCAACAATGAAAAGAAAATAAGGAGCGTAAACACCACATGGAGGCTGAACAACAGGCTTCTGGAATATCACTGGGTAAAAGAGGAAATCAAAGAAGAAATTAAAACCTACATGGAAGCAAGACAATGACGACACAATGTTCCAAAATGTGTGGGACGCAGCAAAAGCAGTACTACGAGGAAAGTTCATAGCAATACAGGCCCAAACAACAAGAATTGAAACAGCCCAAAGAAGTGCTCTAATCTCCCAACTTGAGGACTTAGAAAAAGAGCAACAAAAAAACCCAAAACCCAGCAGAAGACAAGAAATAATAAAAATAAAAGCGGAGATTAATGAAATAGAAACCAAAAAGACCATCGAGAAGATAAACAAAACCAAAAGCTGGTTCTTTGAAAAAATAAATAAAATTGACAAACCCCTGGCAAGGCTTACA
>PVHY01017653.1:0-30923 GCA_004024945.1 Uropsilus gracilis
TTTCTCTCCCCTGGTTTATGTTCTTCAAGGCTTCTCCTAGTTTAAATGAGCAACCAGAACAGACTCTCCACTCTTGTCAGCCTCCGAGGTCCCTCTCCCAGAGCTGGTGGCATGTTGGCCACCTTCCAATTCCTCAAAAGCATCACTTTCCTGCCTCATGGTCTTCTTCACAGTTGCCTCATCCCCCCAGGCACTCCCATCCTTTCTTGTCAATTCCTACTTGGGCTTCAGGGCTCAACTTCCAGGAGTGCTCCATTTAGAAATCTTTTCCTATTTGCCCTCATCCACGCAAGACCACCTTTAGCAAACTGTCATTGTACAGTGAATGCGCCTTGCAGTCTGGTTTCCAGTGACTATCTTCCCAGCTGCAGAGATTTCTCAGGGGGGCTGGATCATGTCTTTCTTATCTCTGTGCATGTCCAGTGTACCCAGCACTGACTTTTCATTTGGCAGATACACATACAGGGAATATTTGTTTAAAAAGGCATAATTGAGCTTTGGACTCCTTATCTATAAAAGTAGAGATAACTAAAAATCAAAACTGATGAGGAGTCAATGAGATAAAAGAAGTGACACTGTCTAACCCATGGCAAGATTCTGTTTGTTTTCTCTTCCTGTTGATTGTTCCTTAAATACGGGAGCTCAAAAATAAAGCCAACTGCCTCTTAGGATGTACATATGGGGGGGGGGGGTATTCAAGTATAGGATAAGTGAGAATCTTGCAGGAATATTGTAGACAGAATCACCAGTGTGTCTAAACGAGTGCTTCTTCATCTTGCCTGCGCGTTAAAACCAACTGGAGAGCTTGAAAAAATTTCTGATGACTCCAGAGACTGATGTAATTGGTCTGGGATGGGATCCAGGCAGGAATATTTTTTAATCCAAGAGATTCTAATGTGAACCATGGTTGCCAAACACTGGTTTAAAAGAAGTGATCTTTAAATTTTCTATTAGTCATCAGAGGCTGTCACTCCAGAAAGAAAAGACCACTTGTTCCTTCAGCAACAGAGGAGGAAAGTGGTAGGGAAAGGGGGAAGAAGTAGGAGAAAGGGTGAGGAAGAAAATAGGAAAGAGGGAGGAAGGGATGAAGAGAACCTCCCATTAACACAGTAAAACTTTTCTCTAAAAAAAAAAAAAAAAAAAAAAAAATTCCCCACATCTGCAGAATTCTAGAGTCAGCGACATGGCCATTTAGAGAGTGCCCCCTCCTGGAGTCTCAGATCCTCACTACTGTGGGACCGTGGCCTTGCCCAGTCCTGCATTATGAGATCAGTTCTGCCTCTGAACTCAGTTCCCTCAATTTAAAATGGAGCTAACAATCACCTTGTCATAGAGATTCTGGGAGAATTCAGTAAAACCAGATATAAAAGGAGTGCAGTGATGCCAAGTTCCCAGTATGGGTTTGCTACCTACAAATACATTTACACATTTACTAGCAACATGAGTATCCTTTGTAAACCTAAGTATAGTTACATGACATTATCACCATGATTGTCACTGCAATTGCTGGCCAACTTAGGTAAGAAGCTATACAATTGATTTTTTTTCCCCTCTTATTTAATTCAGAAACATTCTGGCCTTCTCTCTTGTGTACTAATGTTAGTGAAGTCATCTGAAACACACACACACACATAAATAGATAAATGCACACATGCACATTCTATCTATATTTCTCTTTTTTTTCTCAAGTCCCTCCTGAATTACACTATGAGAAAATACGAACCAGCATTTATTGTACTGTGCTGCTTTCCCGCAGGGGTGGTGGGGTCACAGATATATTGCTAGAACTGATTCTCCCACTTGTGCTCACAGGGTCCATACAAATGCCTGACCCTAAACAAAGAGGGAAAGATTCAAGCGATGACACTGAAAGGGAAGGAATTTTAAACGGATTCCTGGTACCAACTTGTAAAATGACACCAGCTCCTGAGCATGTCCTGTCTAAAACAACAGTCACTGGCGCACGCAGCAAGCCATGTCATATTTCCTTACACTGGCACAAAGTCCAGGGCAGAAACATGCCCAGTGCGTGGGGTACAGGGAGCGTACATCAGGTGAGTCTGACTGCAGCTCATACTATCTGCAGCCATAGGCAAGTCCCTTCACCTCTCTGTAATCCCCTCACTTTAGCTGTGAAATGGGGCAATAATGCTGCACTGATGATCCCCAGAGTTGCCAAAGGGTCACTGGCCTCAAGTGTGGGCAAGTGCTTCGTGCCCTTGGAGAACATGCAAATGCCACCTGGCATCATCAGCACTGGACTGTGCCCCAGGATGGCCAGTACTGCCCATGACCACTGCACAACTCAGTGTCAAAGGCAACTTCCTATGCAACAGCACTTACAAAAACCTGGTGCGATCATGAAAATGTTCCTTTCTATTAGTCCTATAGAGTCCACAGCCTATAAACTGGACTCCCAGTGTTCCTAGTTTTAAAACTGCTCAGTTGCCTGAATACTAACTGGATATACTGATAGAGCCGCAGAAATGAATGCGCCAACTATGGAAACTAGGTGTATAATCCACTGGAACAACCCCTTATATATAGCGACAGGCTAATGGGCTAGAATGCCAGTGGCAAGAGAAAGATGTGGGTTTAGCCTTACATGGACGTTTCAATGCTCTTTAAAGGATGGAAGTCAATCTTACAGAAATAAGGGTGATATCACCTTGTGATAAATGCTTATCATCATTTCCCATTAATGATTCTGATATATCTTGGGCAAATAGATGGGGAAAAATGACAGATATGTTTGTTTACATAGATGCTTCATAAAAATTTTCCCAGGTAATTGTTGTTGGTCCCTTTTTCTCCCACCAAACTTGAAAATCCTGCTTAAATTTACCTCCTGCATCTAGACACTCACTGCTCCAACCTTAGGGTTTGTTCAACTCACAAAGTACCACCTGGGTCCCAACAATCCTCCTGTCTGCGGAGCTGACTTTCTCACATCCTCCATATATTGCTCTGTACCTGTTAGTTACATTGATATGATACTAAAACTAGCATCTTCTAGAGGTACAACACCTTACATTCTAGAGGTACAACACCTTTCCCATTAAGTATTTCCGCTGATGCTCCCAACCTTATCCCTAGCCCAGAGCAAAGAAGCCTGGGGTTCAGTCAAGTGATTTGTCAAAAGTCCCGCAGCAAGAAGGAATTTGAGTCAAATGCTCCCAGATCTTTATTCACAGTTCTTCCAAGTTCTACCATACAAATAATATGGTCCATCAGCATTATTATTATTTTAAATAATGCCAGTTACCATGTGGTAGAGATAGGGCTAAGTACTTTATATGCTCTATATAGCATACTTCCCAAGCCCTTCAAAGTAGATGCTATCGCCCCATTTCACAGCTAAGGATACTGAGGCTCAGCAGCAGTCACCTCAGGTCTTCTCCTGGATTCCTGCTCTGAGTCAAGTACTAGTCAAGGCCCACAGGTTTCTGTAGTCAAGGTCCACAGTCCTTGTCACACCCTATTGGCAGTAATGTGTTCAGACATGCCATCTATGCATGAGACTATGGTCTCCCCATATGTGGAACCACGTCTTCATCCCAAAGGCTCCTGAACCAATGCCAGAGCTTCAATTGCTGCATGTATGCACAAGTTTCATGGAGCACAGGGAATAAGCCCAGAATGAGATTTTGAGTACAAATTCTTTGAACCCTCAACATCTTATTTGGTTCTATCAAAAATAGCCCATAAACAGGCCATGCATACAGTCAGCTTCTGTCCTGAGAAAATTCTCCTTTCTTAAGTGACTCTATTCATTTCTCCAAGCTACAACCATAGATGTAATTGGGTTTCTGATGAAAGAACACCAGCCTTTTCCCTGAAGAGCACAGTGCCTGGGTGAGAGCAGAGCTGGTTAGGCATAATTAGCAAATTCTTCCTCCAGTCTCTGCCTAAGCAAGATGAAGTTCCAATTACAAATTTCCTCAGAAAATTGTTACCCAATTGCACAAAACTGATTTCAAGGCATTGACACCTCCTTGGTTTACTAGCTTATTAGCTACAAGGGTTGGAGACGATGGAACAGTATTTAAAAGCTGATTCTCAGACCAATGAATCTGAAGAAATTCTTTTTATTGGTCTGCAAGGAGAGGTGGGGGTAGGGAAGACAGAACCAGATCTGATAAAGGAGATTAAATGGCCTTATACATCTGACAGCAAAGAACAGTCCCCTTGGGAATCCCAAATCCTGCTGGCACTAATAAACTGCACGATATTACTCCAGTAATATAGTGTACAATATGAGGCGTCCCCATGCCGGGGCCAGAGCCACGACCTACATCTTCCGCAAACCAATTTTCTGCTGGGTTGGATGTGTAAAAAAGAATCCAAATACATATTTTTTTCCTTTGAAAGAAGAATTGCTTCTCTGGCTTTTTTACCTTGGCCTGTCTGCTCCTCCCACCCCCTGCATTCTCAAAGTGGGAATTACTTCTAATCCACTTGCAGGAAAAATCACTGCCTCACTCAACTGCGGGCTATTACAGGACAATTGGGCTGCTTGTTGGCTTCCCAGTGGCAAAGGTGTATGGGAGAACAGGAGGAGAACTTGCAGTCAGACAAATGAGGATCAACTCCTCATTCTTTCCTATATAAGATGCCCTTGAGCAAGTTTCCTTTGCTCCTCTGAGCCTAGGCTTCCACACCTACATCATAGGCGTGCCCCACATGTTAAAGAGATATCCTATTAAGAGATATCCTATTAAGTGGTCTCTGGTGGGGCTACCAGCATATGGGGTGTTTATTAAGCAATAGCAATGAGCAACAACTTAAGGAGGAGGGGAAGGAGCAGTAGGAGGAACATTGGTAGGAGTATTAGTACTAGCAAAGATGGTGGTGGCAGCATAGTAGCAACTTCCATTGGTAAAGCTTAAATGCAACCTCATTAGCAAAGCTTTTAGAGGTTGAAACAATGAAGCTGATTAATAAGATCAATAGCAACAATGTTATTGAGCATCTGCTGCATGTAATGTTATACCAAGGTAAGCATTGGTATAAACACTGAGAAAATACAGAAGATAGACATTCCCTACTCAAGCCTCCTAGACCAGTGAGGAAGTAAGTCAACAGCAAAGCACAGTCTGCCACATGCTATAGTGTAAGTCTGTCATCTCATTTCATGCTCCCAAGAACTTCAGAAAGTGGTTAAGACCTGGATCGTTAATCCCCATTTAGCAGATAATAAAACTGAGGTTGAGAGAGATGAAGAGACTTGGCTGAATTCGTACAGCAGATGGAGACATGATTTGGCCAGGCTGAGGAGAATTTGAATAACTGCTCAGAACCAGCTCTTGACTACCTTGGGCCTGAAATCCTCTGGGATGGTCCTGACTTGGCCTGTGACTGGATACTGGTTCCTGCCATCACAGAATTCATGCCAACTGACCACAACGATTCTATTTTTAAAAAGTGGAGACTTTCTCAGACTCCGTCCTGTATGGCATAGAAGATGTGTTGTACTAGTGTTGCTTGATTCATCATAATGTGAATGAAAACAGATATTTAATATTGTTCCTGTTCAAATAGTGCTTTCATCTATGCTGGTACTAGTTTTTTTTTTCCCTTTTTCATAATTTTTTACCATTGTATAGGAAGATGTTATTATTCCATTTCACAGATAATATAAAGGAGGCTCAGGGAGGCTTCCTTCCTTATTAGACCTGAGTAAGGCACAATGGCCAGGCTCAAATCTTGGTCTTTCCTTGCTATTTTGTCTGATTCACCAAAGGTGTGATGAGAACCTTAAAATCTACAGAGCAGGCCACATTCCCTCACTGGAGCAGTTGGAATGCAATAAAACTGTTAAGAATACAAATGAAAACATCATCCACCTCCTTGAAAATAGTTCACGTTTATTGTGAATGCAAGGCACTTTGCCAAGTGCTTTCTACGGATGGTTTTGTAAACTCCTTATGAGGCATGTTCCATCATCATCTTTATTTACTGAATTGGAGACAGAGGTTTAAAGAGGTGAAGTAACTTGTTCCACATACCAGGTGGCAGATTTTGGGTTTAAACTCAGGCAATCTGGCCCCACATACCCTCATGGCATCCTGGCACAATATCCATAATATACTACCAATGTCTTCTAAAGAAAAACCAATATTTATTGGCAATACCTATTGACTACTAGTAAGTGTCGGACACAGTCCTCAGTAGTAGTGACACTGATGCATTTAATTTCACAAGCATTCTATAAGGTGGACATTATTGCTGTCATTTTAGAGGATTTGTCGTATATGTATGGCAAAGATATGTCAACTGTCCAAGATTATAGAGACTGTTAAAAATAGAAACATTTTCCAGCATCTGGGGAAAGTTTGTTCTTTGGAATCTCCAATAGAAACTAATTTGACATAAACACAGGACAAAGGGGCAAAGAAGAACAAGCCAAATGCCCATCCAGAAGATTCTAACCACAAAGCTATCCAAAATCAGGAGGGTAAAAGTTGTATAAGTTTGGATTGAGCTGCCATGGCTATTTGAAGAGAGGAAAACTCCAGGTGGGCTTTAAAATACTGGGGTGTGGGGGAGCTCCTACAGGAAGAATGTGATATAGACAGGCAAAAATTCAGAGACCAAAGTATAAAGGAGTGATGAGGGCATTTTAAACCCAGAATGAACAAAGGCATGGCCCCCAGACTTGCAATTTATAGATGTGAAGACTGAGACTACAAGAAATAAGAAACATCGAAATTTTCCAGGAAGTAAGTATTACAACCAAGATTTGCTTTTAATCATGCCACCATGCTAAATACCTCCAAATGGATCAGGGACATACAACAAAACACAGTCAGTGTTTTAGAATCCAGGTATCCCACCTTCTATGCCAGGACTCATTCCATTGCACCATGCAGACTCTGCCAATCTCAGTATCAGTGAGTCTTGGATCCCCCCTGCCCCAACACACACACCTCCTTTTTCCTAGATCCCTTCCCTGGCTCCCTTGCTGTGGAGTTCAGTCATGGAGACTGATGCCTTCGTTTCTTTTTCATTAGGTTGACAAAAGAATGAGGTCATTCTCCCTTCCTAGCCTTTCCCACCCTTGGAAACTAGAGAGGTCAGGAAGTCATCAGGCATTCTTACTTCCAAGCCATCCTTTGAAAAACCAGCTGGTCTGGGAATAAAACAACTCAGTGTTGGGCATTTAATTTTTAAAGAGAGAGCAAAATGGTGAGGAGACTTTAAAAATTGCTCTCAGCTTTGTGTGTAATCACTAGCAGGCTGGAGGTCACCACTAGTGCCCACATCTCTTGAGATTCTCAGGCTTAAAGGAGTTGGCAAAGTATTTGTTTTTGGAGCCAGAGAAAATTGCAGACCTGACCCTGCCTTCCTTGAGCTCAGAATGGACCCACCTCTACAACAAAGGCCCATTCCTTATTTAACATCAACCCGCTCTGATGGCTTGACCACTAACAAAGAACCAATACAAAGGACAAAGTGGCACCCTCCTTAGGATTCCCATGAAAGCCCTGGTATATTACTCATGACATCCCATCTAAGTGAGAAGACAACAGCTCCAGATAAGTGCCTGGTCCTGAAAACCAAGTCATGTTGCCAGAAAAAAATCAGAAGCAGAAATATGACCAGGTAAAACAACAGAATCAGCATTCATTAAACTTAGGTTGTGCTAAGCTCTAAGAAAAATGTGACATAATAATACTAACATCGACTGGAGAGCCACCATAATGTGGCTCTGAATTTCCAAGAGCTCTGAAAAGCTCATAGTCAGCAGAATAATATGGGGGTAAAGATTGTGGGCTCTGGAGCCAGATAGACTGGGCTTAAGTTCCATTTCTGGCTCTTCTTAACTGTGTAACCTTGAGCAAGTTACTGGATCTTTCTGTGCCTATAGATGTATGCAGTAGTGATGATTACAGTGCCAATGCCTTAAGATTATTGTGAGGAATAAACCAATGTAACATACTCACAGGAGTGCCTGGCACATGGTGTTAGTTACCATTGTCATTATCTCCACTGTACATAGGAGAGGTCTATATATCCAGAGAGAATGAGTGAACTGGTTGAGATCACCTCACCATGAAGTGAGGGAGCTAGAAATATCTTGGTGTTCTCTCAACTGTACCTCAGTTCATATATTGCTTTAGAAAATTCTAACTTACAACATTACTACCCAAACATTATATATCATTAGCAGTGCAGAGGAAGATTTCAAAGGCAATGAATTTGCGGTTTGGCAAAAGGAAATAACTGTGACAAGGCCTCACACATGGACAATGACAGAACCAGACCCTGAACTCAGCATACTCCACTCTGCCCATGGAAGGGAGGACAGAGGACCAGAGTGGGACTGGGTCAACTAAGTGGTGAGAAATAAGTTGGTAGATGAGATGACTGAGAAGAGAGGGAGGGTATAGAGGGAGGCTATAGAGAGTCTAAATTAAGAGCTAGGAAATGCTCTTAATGCATTGCATAATGATTATAATACTGAGAGAGATGATTTCTGAACTACAAGGTTTTAAACAGAGTTGACTTTATGCCACCTGATGACATCCCTGCTTGAGAAAGAGCACTGTCTATAAATTCAGGGTTCCCAACTGGAATGTAATGAACAGTTTGGGCATAGCCTCCAAAGTTCAATTCAAATATGCACTGTCTATGCATTTGTTCACTCTGTCTTCATGAAAGTCAGTAATATTGGTAACCATTATCCCACTTTCCGATGAGAAAATTCCAAGGTAAAATATAAACAAAACACAATGATAGAGTGGTAGAATATGTATTAAAACCCATACCTGACTTTAAAACTATGCTCTTTCCCCCAAATTGTGCCATTTAATTTTTTTGTTTGTTTTCAAATCCTTCAGTACAAATATGTGTCACAATTTCTCTCCATCATGAGGTTCAAGAAACAGCATATTGGATGAAAGATGTAAACATAAGACCTGCATCTGTAACACCCCTAAACCTTGATGACATTGATGTTGGTGATGATTTCTTAGCTATGACACTCAAAGCACAAGCAACACAAACCAAAATTAGACTTGTGGGAAAATATTGAACTGAAAAAAAAAAAAAAAGCTTTGTACAGCAAAGGAAATAATGAACAGAGTGAATTGAAAAGGCAACCCATAGGAAGGGGGGGGGTGGATTTTAAAATACAAAATACATAGGAACTCCATATATATAGTTGTATATATATATATAATCTATAATAACAAAACTAAATATGCAATCAGAAACTGGATAAAGGACTTGAGTAAACACCTGAAATATTTGTTTAAAAAAAACATACAAATAGCCAACGGGAACATGAAAAGATGTTCACCCTCACTGTTATGGAGTGCAAATCAAAACTAACAGAGACATATCCTGAAACCTTTTAGGGTGGCTAGCATAGAAGGAAAAGTGTTGGTAAGGATTTAAATAAATTCAAAGCCTATTGGCAAAAATAGTGTAGCCTCAGGTAGTGAACAAGTACTAAAAAATTAACAGTAGGAGTATTATATGATCTAGCAATCCAACTTATGGGTATTTAAAAAAATGAAATCAGCATCTCAAAAAAATATTTGTATTTCCTTGCTCATTGCATCATTATTCCCAACAAACAAAACATGAAAATAATTTAAATATCCATTGATGGATAATAGGATAAGCGGTTTATGCTTACAACATAATACTACTTGGCCTTTAAAAATAAGGAAATTCTCCAACAACTGGTATTGGATATGGGGGAGGACATGGAGACATTAAACTGTTTGTGGGTACTATAAACTGGTATAGTCATTATGGAAAGTAACCTGGATTTACCATAAAAAGTACAAATGAAAATATCCTGAAACCCAACAATCCCACTCTTAAATATCTATTCAAAGTCAACAATTCAAAAAGCTTTATGTCATACAATATTTACTGAAGCACTATTTACAAAAGGACATGAAAGCAAGCTAAATGTCCATGCATAAAAGACTGGATCAAAAAGATGCGATGGACCCACACCACGTAATAAAATACTGCCCAACAACAAGGAAAGACAAAGTTCTGTCATTTATAACAAAAAAGAGTTTGAGGAAATGATATGTTACATAGCAAGCCAAAATGAGAAAAACAAATATTAGAATTTACAGATCAGATAGCTCAACAGTAAAATATCTATTAAAAACTGGCAGATTTAATAAGCAAAATGAGGTTTCTGAGGTTAAGACACAGTGGTAAGGGACAAAGGGCTAAGGAATTGTAAGGGATGGTCATAGGGAAATTTTTTTAAAGGAAATTCTTCAATAAATGACCACATGGATGAAGCTGACACTAAGTGAAATAAGTCACTCACAGAACAAATACGGCATGGCTCCACTTACAGGAGGTCTTTGAAATAGTCAAGCACACAGATGCACAAAGTAGAATGTCAGTTGGCAGGACTTAGGGGGGAAATGGTAAGTAGACTTTGAAGGTAAAAGTTTCGTTTATGTCAGATTAGTAAGTTCTAGAGATTTGTTGTACAACATTGCACCTATTTTTGACAATACTGCATTGCACATATAAAAATTGTGCACAGAAAAAGATGTCCATAAAAAAGTTTTTTAAGAGGGAAGATGCCATGCAAAATATAATTACCAAAATAAAAGAAAAACAAAAAGTAAGATATTAAGTTGTTTTAATACTCACAGAAAATATATCCTGAGAGTCCCACAGAAATTAACTTTTTCAAAGTCACATTAGGGCTTCTGGTGGGAAAAATAATAGATTTATATGAGATGGTATTGCCCAATACATCTTAGTATTGAGCTTGCATGGAATCATCTGTGCCAAGAAGGGCTAGAGGCTGTCATATTTCAGTGATGGTATAGAAAAGAGTATTCTACTCTGGGTGAAGCACAGGTCTCAGAGCTGAGGGCTTCCCCAGGACAAGATGACCTACCTGCTACTCTCAAAAGAAGGTCAGTATAGGCTGGCACCTGAGTCACCCCATAACTTCCATATTTCTTTTACATACTGTTATTGAATTCATCTATGCCCAGAACTGGAGCTAAAAAGAAGAAGGACCCATGTCGCTGAAAAACTCATAACTAATGGAGGAAACTCATCTTAAGGTGGAAAGAACTGACAGATTGAGTAGAAGGGATAGCGAGAGCCTAAAACAGGGAGAGGTTAACTCAGAGGTCGGGCGGATGCAGTGCTCCAAGAAGGTGACTTTTGAATGGTGTTTTGATATAGGAGACCACTGATGGAGAAGGATGACTGAAAGGGGTGACCTTGTAGATGGAAGAAATTAGCAAGAGGAAAGTTCATTCAGTGTCACTTTCTCGAGACATTTCACTAACCATTCATATATAAGCAGCAGACTTTGTTTCCTGCTTTATTTCTCCTGTGTATATACTCCTTATGACAATATATTGTCAAACTGTTTATTAGCCATCTCTCATTAGGATGCAAACCCTGTTATAGAAGCTTGTCTTTTTTAATACTATGTCCCAATGGGTGGAGCTGTATGCAGCAGGTAATAGATGCTCAATAAACACCTGCTGAATAAATGAACAAGTTGGAGGCAGACGTGACTAAGCAGTGTGCAAATGCTTTTATCTGTGTCCATTTATTGTGAAGCAAACTAGATGGAGCACTTTCTTAATCACCTGTCTCTTTTTCTCCAAATCCTCCAGACCTCAAATACCAGAATATAGAGGGGGCGCGTAGAGGATTGACTGTGCTGACAGTTCTCATAATGTCTATCTCCGTATCAATAGAGGAGACTAAATTATCCCCCATCATTTATAGAAAATCTGGCACATACTTGATTTGCTCTCCCAGAGGATATGTAAAGAAGTAGCAAAGTGTGGATATAGGCCTACCTAATCCCTTGCCCACTGACCAGTGAAGCTCCCCTGGGTCCGTTTGCCAAGAGATACCTATGGAATAGTCACAAGTATAAGGGAATGGCAGTAAGATCTGCTGCTGGCAAAGTGCCTGCTCAAGTCCAGGCCTATTCATTATCTCACAAACTCTCACAATAATTTCCCGTGCAAAGTATTTACATCCCCTTTAATTGTATAAGGAAGTAAGTTAAGAGATTGAGTAAATTTTACCAAGGCTATCCAGCTGACAGAATGGAGAGGAAAGCAATGAATTCAAACCTGGGGTCCAAGAGGTCTAACTCCCAAACCTCTGATGTCTCCCCCAAACTATTCTGAGCCACAGACCACAGGAATTTGAAATCTCAAAAGAAATCTTCATTTCAGCTCCTAGAAAACATGACAGTTTCTCACCCCAAACTGTTCTCAGCTCAGTATGAAAACATACAACAGAGTATGAATGCCTGAGTGAAAGAAAGACCTAAACTTAAATTATTCCAGAACAGCAAGCTATTGTCAGTGATTGACAACCAGTTTCGACTCTCACCAGTGACAGCCACACACAAAGTAAGCCTTCAAAAAGAGCTTGGTTCTCTTCAATTAGAGGAGCTGAAATGAAACCACTTAGAAAATTATACTATTGGGCAACTGGTGGGTTTTAAACATAATGAGAAAAATAAAGGCTAGGTCTGATGTTTATCATCAACTAAGCCAGAGACGTCAGATGTGCCAGGACTTGAGATTACACGTTCCCCTGGGACACATGTCTGCCTGACTGTCACAGCTCCAACCCTAGATCCATTCATGCTCTCATTCCTTTATCAAGTATTTATTGGTTCCCCACTGCCAAAGACTGAAGCTATAATGGGGAGCAAAATAGATACAGTCCATGCCTGCTGGTGCTCCCAGACAAGCAAACGGGATGCAGTATTTTGTGATAGTTGACATAATGGGGGGAAGACAGGGTGCTCAGGGGCAGAGGAGAGACAGAAAGGCCTAACAAAATGTAATTTCACACTGAAAACTGTGCTGTGGCAGAAAACCCTGGCCAGTGCCCCCTGGGCTCAGTCACCAGGAAAAGGACAAGGGTGGCTAGGGCAAGAACAGACAGCCATGGCAGGGGCAGGCCTTCCCTCTGCTGGGCCCACCCCTCTATTCCCCAGGAGATGCTTGAGCCACAGTTCTAGATACTGGAAAGATCTGCAGGTCACACAGCATCCTTCATTCATCCAACGGTCCCAGAATGTGCCATGGTTTTAAAGGGAATGAGCAGTTAGCATACATAGGAACCTGCAGTGACTCGCTGGTACCAACTGAACAAACCTCATCGTGGACAGTTTACCATGGGAAGGGCTGTGCTTTTTTCTTAGACAGTAGGGAGACCCTGAAGGCTTGAGGCAGAGCAGGGCCTAGCTGCGGAATGGGGATGTGCCAAACACCACTCTAGGGTATGAGATGCAGGGGCCCAGTCCTGAGTTCTGGATGACTAACTCCAGAGCCTGTGACCTTTTCCCAGTCCCGTATCTGTGGACTCATCAAATATGAAGATGTAAAATCTGGGAGAAATGAATAAGAGAAAAGAGAAAGGGAGGTATTTATGTGGTTAAAAAAAATCTCCAGGGCAGACCTGATTCTCAGGTCTGGATCATATAGGAAGACAGTGAAGATTAAATTCTATTATCTGCCTGTATGTATAATTAACTGTTTAACACTGGACAAGTCAATGCCCCCTTTCCTTCACCCTGTCCCCCGGCATCCTCATCTGTGTCACAGATAGAGAGTAAAGTAGCTAAATAAAAATGATAATTATTAACATTTAATAAATTACTCTGAGCCAAGTGTTTATCTCATTTAACACCTACACACATGCTGTGAGGTAGATTCAGTGATTATCATCCCCATTTTATAGCAATGGGAACTGTAATTTGGAGAAGTTAAATCACTGATGAAGGTCAGATATTAAGTAAGTTGTGGAATCAGGATTTGTACTCTGCATGCAAGTGCTTAACCATGGAAACATCCCCCGTAAGCCCCCTTCATTGATTTCATGATGGTTTTCTGAGCTTAATGAGTAAAAAGATGGGGGAGCAGAAGACAAATATGAATTTTCCTTTGGTTTGGGAGCCCCACAAGCTCATCCTGGTGGTGGTTTTGTTTCAGTTTGTCTACATGTCGACAGCAGAAAAGAAAGAGAGTAGTGGGGACAAAACCATCTTCCTATGTTCCTCTCCAGTAGTTTGGACTTAGTCTGTGTCAAGAGACTGTCCCAAGAGATCCAGGGTTGAGACAACCAACACAACAAAGAGATATAATAGCAACAGCCCCGTTGAACTGAACTAAATCCCCAACTCCACCAGACACCAACATAAAAGGTTGACTGGGGAGCTTGTTCCATACTGAGCAACCCTAGCAGGACAGAAGTGGCCTGTTGGGTTCTCAATGCCAGACCATTTACGATGGACAGAGCACAAAGAGCATAGTCTGAAAGAGAGACTTGGGGCTGTCAGGATTAGGTCAGGCCTGGGACCATACAGAGTAAATTATTTGGACAGGCTTTGCCCAACATCTGCTATGATCAGCACCTGTCAAACTGCACCCTCCCCATGTTGTATGCCTGAGTCCACTGGTTGAGCACATGTGTGATTGGACTCACCTGAACCTAGGAGGTGGCAATAGAGCGGTGGCATAAAGCCCGGGGGAGACTATGGAGAGCATGGGAAGAACGTGAAGAGAATGGGAGTATGCAACAGAGCGCCCATAGGAAGAACTCAGAGAATGGGCCTGGTCTGGCCCTACCCTGCCATGCCCAGTCCCTGAATGCACTACAATTGGCATCACAAACAGGATGGTTCGATGCAGACACACAGGACACACAAAGTAGCATAGATGGCAGGACAGTTCAGCATAGACAGGCCAAAGTAAGGAAAGAGTGCCCCTGGAGGCAAGCGTACATTAACTGCCTCAATGCCAAGCAGCATTATGCCAGGCAATTAGAGATAAATTAGAATGTTAAGGGCAGGGGCAGCAGAAAGACCAGAGAAAGACTGTCAAATGTCTGGGTCTCCCCCTGGACCCCCAGCAGTGCCTCAGGGAGCCCAGGGCTGCAGATCCGCGTATTCCCCCTCCCCCTGCCTTCCTAGGTAACACACCTACTCTGACTAATGAGCCAAGGCCAGTGACAGAAGGCACAATTCACTGGGAAATAGTTTCCCCTTTCTCCTAATAAACTTCTCATAAAGGCTCCTGAGAGTCGCAGCTGGATTCTCCCATGAACACAGCCCTAGGTGTGGTGGAGATAGGACACACAGCAACAGCTCATTTAGCAAGGAACAAATAGTCTCTTTTTAGGTCAACACATAAAACATTATGAACTCAGGCCAGAGCTCAAGATGGGGTTCAAGCAGAAAGATACACAGAGGACATGGCAGCCATTCCTTTCTTCCATTTGGAAAAAGCTCCAAAACCAGAGGTGATTTTTCCTTCAAACGACCCCAGAAGGTAAAATTTTGGGGGGTTGAAAAAACATTTTGGTTGGAGCAAAATATTGAAATCAAATTAATTATTAACGGCAATAATAGTATGTGTATTGAGAGAGAAAGCAGTCTGTCATTTATAATTCATTTTCACATGCATCCTCTCTCCAAAGTTTCACAATAATTTTATGCAACAGGACAGGAGCAAGACAGTCTCTTCACTTTATGAGGATCTGGAAACTCCAAACTTAAACTCAACATCCCATGAGCCAAAGGCCAAATCAAAAAGTCTTCTAATTCCAAGTCTATGCTTTCCATAATAGGAGAGCAAATTTTACACTCTTTCAAGTCCTGGTATATGAGATCTGGAAAGGTTTTAACAACTTTTGGAAAACTGGAAAGCAGAGATGTTAAACAACATCCTCAAAATCACCCATTAAATAGAGACAAGGTGCTTAATCTTCCTGCTTCCTCCAGGCCAAAGTTCTTCCCACTGTCCTACCATTCAGGCCCCAATAACAAGAAATATTTCCACAGAAACCAGTAACAGCAGCAGCAGTAGTAATAACAATAATAATAAAACCAAAAAAAGGTTCATGATACCAGTGGTTCACAGATTTCTTTTTCAGCAGAAATCTTTACTTCTAACAAAGCAACAATGTTAATGTGGAAGGAGAAACAAGCATAGAAAGAGAATCAGTAGAATTCCCTGTATGCACTAGGGGTTCTATAAATGTATGCTGAATTGAATGTCACAAAATAAATGTGGGTTCAGTTCGGGGGAGAGGAGAGAAAGCAGAGGTATTTTGCATACACATAACTGTAAATGAATTTACCCTTTGTAGATACTGCATTGGGATTTGGCACAAGGAAGACATTTGCCACATCCCAAGCTGGTTTCCTACATCAGCTTGCAGCCCACTCTCTTAAAACACCAGGCGCTCACGCAGAGAACACAGCAGGGGGTGCACTTCCAGCAATCCCTTGGAAAACGTTTGACCTTCGCTGAAGTTTTGACACTGTTTTCAGTGTCAACTCTGTGTTATTTCCTTCTTTTTTTTTTTTTTTTAGGGAAAAATTCTCCAGAAAAAAAAAGTATATAAAAGAGTCAGAACTGTGAGCAAAACCCTAGCGACAGAGCAATTATTGAAACCTGATGTCAAGAGGCATTCTTTCTCACTGTCACTGAACTCCTCTGAAATGATTCCGCCTGATGGTGACTTCTGTCATGGTCTGTCTATTTTTACTCTTTTCCACTGGAGGTTTCAAATCCACTTGTGGTTTCAAAGCGTGTTGGAATGGGTTCTATGGGAGGTAAGAGAGGTCACAGGTCACCACACCATTCTTTGGTCTAGGAAGTGGTTGAGTGTTCACTCCATTTACCGAATACCTGCAGTAACATAGATTACCTTGTAATCAAAAGATGAGAGAGCTTTCCTTGAGTGCTGACCATGTATCCCAGAGCTAAGCATGTGTCCTATGGCTAAGCATTTCACATGCATCATTTTATTTCACCTTCCTACAAGTGCCCTAGACATTGAACTTGCCCAATGCTCTGTCTGTAACTGTGCTGCAAATTCAGATTCCAATCTCCAAAGCCAACATCTTTTCACCAGGACTCCATCACACCTTTTACTCATTTGGGCAACCACTGTACTATAATATACACAACACAATGCATGCAATGCATGCTATTCCAATATTATTGACAACCACACAGGCACTGTAGTAACTACTGGAAGGTGAAGTAAAGCAGAAAGTTCACAGTCACAGGAGAGCCCTGTAAGCATCACACTAGGTTGCTAATTGTGGTGTTAGAGGGAACAACTGGGTGCTCTGGGGCACAGCCAGAAGGGACTCCTAGCTCCATCTAGGAAGGAGCAAGAAGTATCCCCAGAGCAGGCAGAAGTAAGTCAATGAAGAAGGGCATGAGGAGCATTCTCTCATGTTGGGAGGAGGAGAGGGCAGGAGGCACAGACACATGGTGCAAGCAGGGCCATGGGCATGTTCCATCAGCTTGTGTCCAGAAGAATGACAGGTTGTGAACAGAAAGAGGACTGCAGAGGAAAAAATACCCCAAGAAACAAGGTATAAACTGTCTGGGTTACTTTCCTAAGATCAAAAAGTAAGTCGTACTCCTTCCCCAGCAAGCAAGTTTGGGAGGCTTGAATAGATACCGGAAGCAATAAGGTTGCCAAGGGAACCGGACCTTAAGACTAGTCACCTAGACCTTGGGTCACAGACATCCAAGAATGCAGAAGGAAAATCAGGGCACAGTCTGTGGAAAAGGTCTAAGTCCAAGACCAGACAGCCCAGTAGATCACGGGTATGAACCCACGACCCAAGAGAGTAGGAGAGCCTGGGGTCTTTTTCCTGCTCAACAGCACCTCCTGTCTGATCCAAGCAGTGCTCCCATGCAGTGTATTTCAATAAGTCCACGGGTTCTGTCTTCTCTGCCCTTGATGAATTCTTTCACCCTGGCACCTGAGGCCTACATCCTGACTTTTCCCTACAATACAAAGCAAACTCAGGAAGGGCTTTTCTGCAGGATAAGGAATTTGAGTTTTGTCCTGAAAGCCACAGTGCACATTGTTGTTAAGTAATGTGTGAAGTTCAAGGGGAATGCTGCTTTCTTCCACACCACTCCCCGGAAAGAGAAAGAAAGGCAGGTACATTTCCCTCCCCTCTCCTCCAGGAAAAGAAACACACATTAAATTTGTTGGTGAAATTGAAAGAGAGCAACCTTGTATGACTAAGGCAGACACACTCTAGGCTCTCTCAGCACCATTGCAATCCCACTTCTGTGTTTCTTATACTTCTATGAGAGAAGCCACAACAGGGTATGCACCAAACCGACACAGTGCATGGGACTTGGAAGGAGGGGTGAAGATGGGCAGCATCTCTACAGAAAGTAGCTACATAGGAGTGCATAGAAAGTAACTCCCTGGAGCAGATCAATCTTGCCATCTGATCCTAGTATCATTGTGGTCTCCACCCTAATAGCATCATGGTGTGGGCAGGTAACTGATCTGACTGCCAGACCCCTCCTGGAATGCTTGCTATCTTCATATAAGAACCAAACCAATACAACATGCACACTCCTTTCCTTCTCAGAGCTGTCTGAGCTCAAAAGAATCCCAGTCACTGTTCATTCAAGACATAATCCTCTAAGATCAAAAGTGCTCCTGCAAGAGAAAGGGATGGATCAGTACATCTACCTTAGACCAACTAAATTTCAGGAGGTCTGATGTAGCTGTGTCATCCAAGGTCTCCAATCAAGTATTAATACAAATTCGACAAACGTTTTCATCTTTGTTTCAGTCCAGTGTTCATCTCCCATCTGATTCTTAACTTGGGGAAAGAAAGGGCATGATTCAATATTATCCTTCCAAATCCTCCCTCACATGAAAAAAAAGATCACATTTTTGTTTGGGAGGCAGGGAGTTAAAAGTAGCCATTTTGCAGGAACAAACCCAGCTCAGAGTCAGTCTAAGTAAGGAGAAGGAAGCTTCTGTGTTAATCAGAAAGACATCAAGTATCCCATGAAGTACAGAAAGTTCAGTGAGGAGATGCAATATGTTGACTCTACCCAGAGATCCTTTTGCAAAAGAGGTTACAATAGCAAATGCTCAGCTGAGATGTTGCACTTGCAGGAGGCTGATTTCCCCCTTAACTCTCACTGAATTGCCCAACACACCTGCTTCCAATATATGGTGTCTCCACACCTGGACCTCTTAGAATTGAAAATGAGGGATAAGAGGAAATAGCAGTAATTATCCCCCAGTTAAGCCATAAAGAAATAGACAGGACATGAGCTAAATTAAAGAAAGAAATTGCCAGGATACCAAAAGCTTTCTAGCCCTTGAGTTTCATGTCATCAGCAAACTCAATTCTCCCCTTTGCCTCTTCCCATTACTAAAATCAGGAAAGATTGCAAATAAAGCTGTCTTTGTCAAGTATCTGCTTCATACTCCCACAACAGTGAGAGCTGGAAGAAGTAGGTGACTACACTGAAGAGCTGGCAATTTTACAAGAAAGTTGAGGGGACAGGAGGAAAGTCTGAGGGAACACCCTGAACATACAGAAGCATGATAGAGACAGCTAGTGAGTCTACCAACACCCACCCTTCCCACTTTTTAATATAACACCTTAATTCTGATGCATTGTCACATGGAACAGAGATAGTACACCTCAGTGGTCAGTTGACTCGGTCCTGTCCATGAAGATGTAAAAGGAAATTATGGGTGAAACTCTAGTCAAGCCCTTAAAAGAAATGGGGAAGTCCTCCTCTGATCTCTTTTCTCTCTTTCAACTACATAGTCTGAGTGAAGATGTGGTGACATACAAGTGTGGATCATGAAGACAACCAAGCTGAACCCTTCGCAGCTTAGAATTGTCCATTCACTCTCAGATTTCCCCAGAGACCTATCTTTCTACCATCTTAAGCCACTTTATCTGGGGTTTTGGCTACATGCAGTTGGATCCAATTCCTTATTAACTGAGATGGCATACCCCCACTTTATGTAACAAGTCACTTCACTCTTCCAGAATATGGTTCTAAATAAGCAAAGCAAAAAATCCTTCTAAGCAGTCAAAGTTATATTTTCTGTAGAAGCCAATGCACTCTTCGTGGCAGTGACAACCAGATCAAGCCTGGAGGTATTTATTGACCCTTATCATATCCACACTTTCAATGGCACAATGCCTGACAGATTCATCCATATCCAATATAAAGATGATAGAAGAAAATAGGACTAATTTTAGAGCCAGAATAAACCAACAATAACAAGACCTGATAGTGCAATCTGACAGTGAAAGAAGAGACAGCAAAAGTATAGAAAATGAACTATGATCATTTAAAATACACAGGTTCAGGGTCACTTGTGTATAAGGGCAAATAGTGCTACACTTGTGCATATTCCTTAGGAATATCAAGTATATAGATTGACACAATAATTGATGTTTACAATGATACTTCTGAGTCATACTCCATTTTACAAGGCAGGAAAGTATGTAATTCACTTATAAATATTTCCAGAACATTAGTCATCTTGAAACTTTGCTTATTTGAAACATCTCAGTTCTGTGTGATGCCACATATGTAAATTATTTCATACAATTCAATGTTAAATGAAATACATTTGGATATCACCCATGCAGTCAGTGTTAGAGCCGTCTCTTATGAACCTGTATCTCTCAGGCCTTGCCTTAGATGTAATGTGGCAAAGATGAATCAGACACGTTGTTGCAGTTGAGCTACTTATGGTCTAGTCTGGACACAGACAAATAAAGAGATCATTACAACACTAGATCAAACCTCTAGTGTAGGAAAATCATATGCTTTGTCGATGAAAGAAAAAGGATCACTATCTATAATATAAAAGAAACCTTACAAAATGATAAGGAAAAGACAAACCATTCAAAAGGCAAATGGGCAAGATGATGAATTAGCTGTCTGCCAAGAAGCAAATTCAGTTGCCCAATAAATGTGGAATTACGCTCCTCCTTGACAGGCCTCAAAAAAATACAAAACAAATAGCAATGAGATATCACTTGTTACCTAGGAAGTTAGCAAAATACCTATGAGGCTAGCAAAAATAAAAGAGAAAGATAAAATGCACTGCTGGCAAAGACAGAGGGAAAAGGTTACTTTGTACATACTAATGAAAATGCAACTTATATTCTCTCTAGAAAAGCATATGGCACCATGTCTTAAAACTTTAAAAAACACATATTCTTTGACTCAGATATATTTATCTTGGAAAGTTCCTCATGAAAGTTAAAACATCAGATTTATGATAAATGTGCAAGTTTGATTATTTCAACATTGCTTATAAAAATTAGTGGAACCCTATATTTGCCCCTTAGCATTTGCAAAGGACTAGCTACAGGACACCCCTGCTAAACCAAAACTCAAAGTTCTCAACTCCCTTATATAAAGTGGTGCAGTACTGGCATAAAACCTAGCATGCTATGCTTTTTCTTTTTATATAAACAAGTTATTTCTACAGCTACATTTTGCAACTACACAGCAAGAAATGAGAACTTTCTAAGAATTGAGAAAGTATTATCAGGACTTCAAATAGATTTTAAAAGATGACTTTAAAAGAGCCAAATTTTTAGAAGCATAGTATGTGTGTGTAATAAAAGACCATGTTATTATACTTTTAATCATTTCTAGATTACTTATAACCCTAAAACAATGTTGGTGTTAAGTAGATAGTTACTATACTGTATTCTTCAGGGAATACTTTAAAAAATAAGTCTGTACTTGTTCAATATAGACAAAATCTTCAGTGTAACAACATAGCTGCAGTTGATTGACTAAACACAGAACTTGTGAATATGGAGGGCTAACCACAGGTGCCGGTCAGTAAAATCCATGATATCTACAAAACATTGAAACTGAGAGATATTGAAATCTGTGACTTATAACTTTACTAACTGATTGAAGGAGATCTGAGGATTGAGGGGAAGAAAGTTTTTTACTGTGTTTTAAGCATGTACCAAGGAATGGATATATGATCTTATTTTGAAATCAATGATAAATATGCCTCTGTGTGTGTGTTTGTGTGTATGTATGTTATTGTTAGAAAACCTTAAGGAAATTGGAAGGCAGCTTGTTATAGCAAGGTTGTTATTGATTTGTTAGACAAGAGAATGTAAATAAATTATAGTAAAAAATGGAAAAGTAAGCAACATATAGAATAAGGCAGAGCATGTAAAACTGTATTTCTCTATACATGCTATTATATATGTCTTAAGAGTCATGAAAGAATGGTTCCCAAATTATTGACGATAGAAAGAAGTGGGATTTTACTAACTCCTCGTGTTGGTATGTACTTTTGTATCTTTTACAACTAAGTTTAACTATTTATATGATTTGAAAAATTAATCCAGAGATAAAAATAAAATGCCAGAGCTGGTCAACACCTGAGTGGATCTAATTAAGAAGGCTTTGTATAAAACATGGCATGTAACCTCAGTTTTAAAAGGCTACTAGGTTGGGAGAAGACTTGAGAAGGCAGGAAGAACTGTATAAGTAAGTCCGAAGTTAGAAATAAGCATGGGAACTAACCCTCAGAAGATAAAAAGAAAGTAGATGGCTGGAGTTCCATGAGGATAATAAAGCCAAACAGATAAGTAGAAATGGCCACCATAATGCATGTGCCAGAATGTGACTTTTAGAATTAACATTAACAAATGAAAGCAGCTTGGTTTCCTCAAGTTCTTAAAAATTGACAAATATTTTGAGTTCTTAGGACTCTGTCCATGGTGACACCATGTGTTTCTCTCAGATGTAAAGTTCAGTTTGGTAACATTTTCATTTAAATCCTCCTTCCTGTCAGTTTCCAACTTGGCTGTAAATATTTGCTTAGAGAAAAAATGTCAACAAAGATCTAAGCTCAAGCTTCCAAAATATGGCCATTTTGAAACAAGAAGTTGTATTCTCCCTGTTAAATAACTAAGAAGTCTCAAAACCTAACTCAGAACTCATTTCAGAAAAAAAAATCATTTTTGTTTATTAAAAACTTATGAACACAAATTGAATGTTTTATTTGGTATTCATACTTGGTTAATTCTGTGCCCTTTGAGGTAGAAACTACATGTGCTTTGCTAGATAAATGGAAAGGTTATCTGATGTCACTGGGTCTCCAGACATCTGGAGTGCGATTGTTGTAGAAATTACAAGTGAACATGTGACTGTTGTAGAAATTGCAAGTGAACAACCACTAATTATACAGGATTCTTTCACTGTCACCAACAAAAAGCTAAAAGTCATTGACTGATAACCAGTTGCTCACCAAAATCAGCCTGTATCATACAGCACCCAAAAGGTGATTTGAACCTGAGAAACACAATCTTCTCTCTTTCACAAGATGCCTCTTACTCTCTAAGAGCAAGGTTAAAATCATAAAGGTTCCATGTTTCCTATTCTCATCACCATATTAGAAAACATGGTCAGTAAAATTATTGTTTCATTTCCAGAATGAAAGAGACACACATCAGATAATCCTTCAAACACCAAATAGTGGAATAGGAGAAAAAAGAACAGGTCATAAAATGCAAAATCTGTGCCTTTTTAGATAATGATCCATCTGGGATCACTGGATTAACAACAAAAAAATAAACCATGAAAAACTCCATCACTTTATGCTTTGCTGGATTTTAAGAACAGTAACAAAGATCGGTGGAAAAGTCTTGAGAACAAACACATGAGGTCCAAGACACTGCAATTATTGATCAAGTGACTCAGTACTCAATCTCATTGACTCTTAGTCTACTTCTATGGAAACAGGAGGTTGTTTTGAGAATGAATGGAATTACATATGGTAATGCCCATAAACACTTAGATGCTCAGTAAAGCTAATTGCTATAACAGCAACAACAGTGACAATGGTGGTAATGGTAGTGGTGAAGATGACAGTTCTTTGCCAAGTACCTACCTCAGGGGTTTGAACCAGATCCCAGAAATTTATACACTTGAGTAGCAAAGCACACAGATTACCTGTGTTCAAATCCTAGTTCTACCACTTGACTGCACCTTGTATTCTTTATCTATAGAGTGGAAAGATGAAATAATTTAATACAACTAAAGTTTAGAACAACACCTTGCTCATAGTAAACTTTTCTCTCAGACAAAACAGTGAAACAAAATGAGTTACAATGAGTTATTTACAAAAAAGTCCCCCGGTAAGGGTTTCCAATGCAAAAAAACACAACATGGTAGAAAAGAATATGCTTCCTAGAGTCAGAAAGACTTGCGCTCAAGTTCAAATTCTGAAATATACTAGCTAGGTGAGCTAAGACTAGTTACTCAATGGGATTCATATGGTAGTCCCAGGATTATAAGATCTATTAAATGAGAATAGCCCAACCCAGCACCTGACATACATCAAGAACTCAACAAAATGCCTATCTAGAAGGCAGATGCTATCAAAAGCAAGTTCTGGAGGCCTCAGCACCCACTGATTCAATATTGCCACATCCAAGTTCTAAATCTGATGTCACTCTGCTGTATATCCACAGAGCCATAAACTATGTCCGCAGTTGTTTACCAAAGTATCAAGCAAAGCATTGTGTCATGGTTCAGATTCAGAGATTTCAAAGGTGCAGATAAGTATAACTGGGAGACAGAGGGAGTTCTTAATATATGTCCCCCAAAATGTGGACCCACACATGAATCCAGCAAAGTCCATCCTCTCTAGGAATTGGTATTACTAGTCAGTCTCCTTCTGTCCAATTAAGTCACTATGCTAAAGTGAAGGCAGAAGGCTCCCTCCCCCTCTCTAGAATTAACTCTCATATTTAAAAATACAGAATGATCCTTAAGCCTACAAACCTGGGTCAATACTTTCTCCTTCCTGACTTCAAGGAGCTTGGCCAACTCATGCTAAGTTCTAATGTATGCCCGTTTCTTATTTGCAAAGGGGAAATAATACCTAGTTGGAAGAGCAACTTCAATGATGTGGGCTAAGTTTGAGCCCCCAGAAAAATCACAGCTCTGAACAACCTTGGGTGCCGAAAACTGAGTTAATTTTCTTCCTCTAGGTACCCAGAGACATACCTAAAAAGTGGAAAGAGCAGAGGCAAGAAACAGAAGGAGATTCAGGTTTGAGTCAGACCCTACTACTCCTCCCCCTTCTGATCTGGCCAATTTATATATAGTCTCTTGGAGACCAGTTTTCTTTATTTTTAAAACAAGGGCTATGATAACAATCTGGGAACTTTTGTGAAGACTAGCAAAGCAATTTATTTAATTTAATTTAAAATAAACAGACCCAAAGAGTAAATGTTCATTTCTTTGATATTTGTTGAGTCTTCATTATACAAGGCATTCATTATTGGGATAGACACACTTATCTACTGCAAGATTTCTGCATGTAACCATGTTGGGAAATATAAGATAAAACAAAGGTCAAGAAAAAATGCATGTATTCAGTAATGGGTTTTAAAAATAGAGGGTGCTTTGGCAGGGTGGAGAAAGATTGTTTCTTAATAATAATTAAAAAAGATATGATGGATGTTAATTATCTCTTAGAAATTCTTTAAATGAATATATTCACTAGACATCAATCACACACCTATGTGACAAGCACTATGGTAAGCCTTGGACTTGAAAACGTTTTCAGTATAACTTTTTCCTGCCTGGAAGGAACTTACAACTTATTGGGAAAGATAAACACATGGAGAATTATAACTCAGCCCTTCAAGAGAAGAGTGTTAATGAAGAGTCTAAGGGGAGATAAGCTTACAGAGGGAAAGGGACCTCTGAGTGACTATCACATTTGAGATGAATATTGGAGGATATGTTGATGTCATCAAGCAAAGGATTAGAAATACATGTTCCAGACAAGGAAAAATAGTAAAGGAATGTAAAATATATATGTGGTGTGCACATATAATGTGATTATGTTGGATGTGTATGTGTATGAGGGTATGTGTGATCTGCATGTGCCTGACAGTATGTGTTTGCATGTGTGTATAAGTATATGCTGCTGTGTGTGCTTGTGGTGTTCATGTGTCTGATCCTGTGTGTGCACGTGTGTGTAACATTAGAATGAATTGTAAAGAACAAGCTATGAAAAGGTTTGAAATCTGTGTTCAAAATTTGAATAATGCGCTTTAGGCAACTGGAATTATTGTATCTTTTTTGACATGTAACATGATCAAACCACATGTTACATATCGGAAGAATATATTAAGCTATGTAAAGATTATGTCACAATAATACTGGAGGCCAGGAAATGAGCAGGGAAGCTCAGAGGATAATCTAGAATGAGGAGAGAAAGACTGGAGAGGAGAAAATAAATTGGGACAATCTTCCCATCACTTTTAGTTCTAGTTGGCAAGAGTTTACTCAACTATCCTTCATTTTCATTCTCTTTCCACCCGAACTCAATAAATTTTAAAATGTATACTTTAAGATATTGTTCCTTCTACAGAAGATATCTGAAAACAAAGGGATACTTTCCCTCCAGAGTGGTTCTGACTGCCAGCTGTCCAAGTGGAAGGGCTCAGCTAGAACCAAACAGGAGTAAGAAAACCCTTGGGATGATGCAAAGTACCTCTGCCAAGTACACAGACCCCTTGCAAGCTTCAAATCCACCCAACAACAGGAGTCCCTAATCAAGAAGGAAGTGAGAGGTGGAATTAATGGTTTTCTGTGCTGCAGCAACTTAAGTTTATACCTAAGTTGTGACTGTGACTGTTTGATTACATCAAAGGGGAGTTCCAAGTAAGTCTATCTGGGATGGGGAGGGAGGCTTTTCTTTATCATTTCCAAAGTCAAATGATAAAATAAAACTTTGCTTTCTGTGACCCCCATCTTTCTCCTTCTTGGTACTATAATTGTTCCTTTATGTTTTTACTACCCTTGCTTGTGTGTCTTCATCTTCTTCAACTCTTCTCTCATACTGTCTGACTGTATTTGAAGTCTTGAGCACTTTATTTCTCTTTTACCACTGCCCCCACCACCACAACCCCTTCTTCTCACCCCGTTTTTCTTCTCTCCCTTCCTTGCCCTCTTCACCCCCAGATCCTTTCTACGATATAAAGAAGCTTCAGACTTCGAAAAGGAGCAAGAACTCTGTTGATACAAGCACATGGCCAACAAATACAGTTACAATGAGGTGGCTGAGTCCAGCAATCGGGGAAATAAAAGCCTTGGAAAAAAGAGGGTTGAATGGCTGTCCTTCCTTTTGATGAAGGAGGGCGGAGACAAAGTCTCCCAGTGGTCCCTGGACACCAGTATCACTAGGCAGTCTTCCAGCTGGGCAATTCCTATTTGCTAAAAAGCCCCAGCCAGCCAGTTCCCATCACTTTCCGCTGGGAGCGAGGTGGCACTGTTGCTGTCACATTGCACTGCTCAGCTACTCCCGCTCAGCTCAGAGAGGGAAAAAGCCATAAAATTCAGAGCTAGCTAATGTCAGCACTGCAGGAGGTTTCAGAGACCACCAGCTCCAATCTGGTGGGGCAACTGGTTAAAGGGGTTGAGGCCTCCGGTCCCTAAATGCCAAGGGGACCCATGGTTAGAAAACCCAGATCTGAGACCTGTTGCAAAAATCTCTCTGCCTTGGGAACACCTCTAGATTTTTGCCTCCTGAATATAAATTTACAGAGATATAAACAGAAACAGCTTAAAATTGAGACAGAAAGGGGTTAAAACATATGCGATGCATGTTAGAAATCCACTGTATGCTCCCGGCTGGAAGGATTTGAGCAGGGAAGTCTGTTGAAGATGGGGCTGCGGTGGTGGAGGGCTCTAAGCTCTGAAGACCTTTTTAATATGGCTGTATTGTAATACTGCAGTGCCATACCCCACCAGTCATTCCAAAAAAGAAAAAGGAAGCCACACTCAGCAGCAGAACTTCCCAGCTCTAGAAACAGATGATCTTCCTTTTGTATCCATAGAATAATTGCTTTATTTAACACAGGCAGGGAAAACGTGCATCCTCTGACGGCACCGCACCACGCAGGAACCTCCCTCTGCAACAACGCGATTCCTCGGACATGAAACTAACATGCATTCACCCGAACTCAGCTTCCCAAGGCAGCAGCAAAGCCACTGTGCGATGATTTACCTAGGGGAGCCCCTCAGAGCTGAGGGGGATGGGGCAGGCGAGTGGGACACACCTTTTCTGAGCTGTTCCTAAGGTACAGCTTTCCAAGTACCCCTAGATTGTACTGCCAAGGGTTAATTTCCTCAGCAAGCAAGCAAACACACACACACACACACACACACACACACACACCCCTACTACACCCTTACAACCTCGGCCACCACCATCCATTTGAATCTTCTTAATCTTAAATTCCCAGCAATCAGTAATTCCCTCATCAGCCCTATCTTTTCGGAACAGCCCCTCCACCTGGGCTGGATTCCCACCTCATCACCGGTGGAAGCCCAGAGAGCCGGGCATAATTATTTTCCTACAAGGTTATGCCTAATTGGCCACTAACCTAATTGATTAATCATCTCATTTTTCAAGGCAGCATCAAGGAGCCAAACTGGAGGTGGGTGTGTGTGCCTGCAGGGGGGATGGGGGGCTGGCAAAGGGAGGGAATGTGAGACCGCAAGGCAGGAGTAAAATTAGAGCCTGGGAGTAGAGGGGTAAGGGGTAAGGTAAGTAGAAGGGAAGGGGTGGCCAGTCCGTTTGGACGCAGAAGTGGGTAAAAAAAAAAAGAACAGAAAACCCGGAACGAGCCGGAAAACGCGAAAAAATGACCCCAGAAGCACTGAGCTGGGAGCCTCCGCGCTCGCGACCCACTCCGTCTGCGTCCACTCGCCTCCGCCTCCAACCAGGATGAAGTTGTTTCCCCTTGGCGGGAAAGGGTTAAACACTACGCCTCCAGCCAGCCGGGGCCGGCTTGAAGGAGCAAAACCCACTCGTCCCGGGCGCGACGAGTCCACACGGGGGCCCCTGGGGGTCGCCCTCCCGCTCTGGCCACAACTTGCTCGGCTGTGCGCGGCGGCCCTCGCCCGCTCCTTCGCGCGCCACCCAAAACTTTGCGCACACTGCGGCTGCCGCCCGCCCGCTTTTCGCAGTGAGTCGCGCGCCGCCAAGTGCCGCGGGCAGTCCCTCCACGGCCGCCGCTGCCCGGCTTCAAGCTCTAGACTTTCCCCCTAGCGAGCCTTCCAATTAGCACCCAGGGGGGTCCCTCCCCTGCGAGGGAGAGCGGTGTCTGCCCGGCGGGGGGCAGGCGAAGCGGGCACGGCGTTCCAGACGACCACCTCGTTGGGTCGGGGAAGCGCCCGCGGGACGTATTACCCTCGAGGGCAGCCTCGCCTCGGCGCGCCCACTCTGAGCCTCCCACGCCAAGGCGGGTGAGCGCAACACCTTCTCCTACCTTCCGGGAGCTGAGACCACACTCTCAGCCCTCGCGAGTCATCCTCAGGCTGCAGGAGAGGGCAAGCAGGGGGCTCCGCTTTTGTTCCCTGGGGCTGCCAGGTCCGTGTGGGGCCAGGATGCCCGGGAGATGCCTGGGAACTAGGTATCCCGGAGAGAGAATGCTCACTCCCAGCAGCTCTGCCAGCAGCAGTTGCGGCGGCGGCAGCAGCGGCGGCGGCAGCAGTAGCAACAGCAGTAGAGATAGTGCCGGCTCTCTGCAGGCCACATCTTTCATACCTTATACATCACTACCGCATTCCCCCGAATAGGGGAGCCTCACAGCATTTCGCCACCTAGCGCAGACTGTGGGCGCCCGCAGCAGTGGCCAGGCCGACTTGGCCAGAATGTAAGCACCTCCAGGGGAGGACTTCGACATCCACTGGCAGGCTCTCTCCTCAGTCAGATTTCAGTCGGGCCTAGAGCTTGCAGAGATTCTGCAGTCCTCAACATCTGGGAGTCTCTGCTCTTCAGGGAGAGCTGGACTTCAGGTCTACCAATCAGGATTTATTAGGGGGAGTCCAGTCAGGGCTGCTGCTCGGGTCTTGCCTGCCTGTGTAATTTCATACAGCCTTTTTCACACCAGAGACTTCACATGCAGAAGATACAGCAGCAGATACACACTCTTGTGCATGTACATCACCCTAGGGACACATTTCTCCGCTCCCCTCCACCCAGTTTCTAGGCACAAAAGCAGATTGATCACAGTTCTAGTCGCAGCTGTGACCTTAAGCAAATTATCAAACGATGAACTTTGTTTCTTCATTTGCAAATGGGAATCAGATTATCTGCCTTATAGGATTGTAAGAATACAATGAGATAAGCACAGAGCTGGACACATATTAAGTGATAGCAAATAATAGGACTCCTCCTTCAAGTGAAGAACTCCCCTTCTGGAACAATAAAATATTACTAACAATTCACTCATTCAGTAAGTTATTTATTGTGTGCTACTACTATGTGTCGATCTCCTTTAGGGTAGGGGTAGAATACTTACTCTTTCAAAACTTTCCCTGGGGTTCAAGGATACAGAAAATAAGTACATTAGTAAGAATTTAAACAGATGATGAGGTGTAATAAGAAGCCACTAGAGTAGGCCATCCAGTTGAGTGGTTGGGAAAGGGCTGTAAGGAGATAGCTGTTAACCTGAGATGGGTATGAAAAGGGTCAGATGTGAATGATGGGTGAAAGGGTCGGGGAACTTTCAGAAAGAAGATAAATACCAGATAGTCTCTCTTATATGTGGGATGTAGGTGAAATAAGTAAAAGGACAAGAAAAAGTTAAAATTAATAAACTGATAATGGAACTGAAGCATATAGCAAGGGAGGGGGAAGGGCAAAATCAGGGGAGGGGTGATCACAAGTAATCAGGATGACAGGTCATGGTGGTGGGAGAACTTCAACATATACAATGAAGTAAGAAATAATGTAGATCTATATAAATAATTGTGCAAACTGGTCCAGCCACTATGGAAGACTGTGTGGAGGACCCTCAAACAATTGAACGTGGACTTAACATTCGACCCAGCAATCCCACTACTAGGAATATACCCAGAGAACATGAAGACATTAATTCAAAAGGACACATGTACATGCATGTTCATTGCAGCCCTGTTTACAGTTGCAAAGAATTGGAAACAAACCAAATGCCCCCAAATGGATGATTGGCTAAAAAAAATGTGGTACATATACACGATGGAATACTACGCATCCATCAAGGAGGACAAACACATGTCATT